>JAOPUG010000036.1:7094353-7113604 GCA_027564375.1 Micropterix facetella | reverse complement strand
TTTTATTATTTTCTTACGTGTAGACGACGGTTTTGCGCACGATTTTACTGTGTTTATTCTGCGTAAAACACATTTTTATTAGTATTAATTAAACAAAAATTTAAAAAATAAATCGTACACTTACTAGTATACTATATGCCGAATATATGCAATTTTTTCTCAGAATGTTATTCCCTACCAGTTAGCAGTAAAACGAATTGGAAAACCCCCGTGTTTCGTGCTTATGTAAAAAACCATTTTTGTAATTTTTTTTTTCTTAATTTATACGAAGTTGTTATCGAAATTAAATTTCGTAAACATACTAGATAAATAGGTGTTGTATGACTGTGCATTAAAAAATATCAGATATCTCTTATGTTATTGTAAAATTCGTCCTGAAAAAGTGTGTATTTTGGGTTTTCACATTGCGAAATTGATAGGGGCTCTTAATACTGACGACTCAGCTGATGATACGACTCCCTTCACCCTATCGCTTTATTCCTTTTTTATGTAGCCTTAAAATACTGATAATATTAAGTATCATAGACAGATGCGAGGATTATTATACTATTTATGTTGGTTTTTATATAAATAATAAAAAATACATATAAAGAAGATTGGACATAATGAGCCCGTAAATTTTTATAATATTTCATTAAAATATAGACATATAGACATTAAAAAAGTAATGATTTGTATCGTCCAATAGTTGAAATATTGGAACACATGGAATAGTTCTCCTTTATATCGATTTATATATTTCTTTTCATATTTTTTTCATGGAGATGAATGAAGGTTTCAAACTTTCCACCACATGGAACCCTCTAATTAAAAAGTTCTCATCGCCGACACCTGATAATAGGAATGTTAAGCAGGGCACAGTAAGTTGTGTGCACAGACGATTTACAAAATTCGCGCAAAAATATTCATAGCTACAATCTCAGTCAGTCAGTCACGGGCGGTATGAATTGAACTACCCGCCCCAACATCCAATGAACGCAGTGTTGCCGACACGAGTCGCACTCTTCTTATCCCCGTGAAGACGGCAAATGTAAATTTTTCGAAACGTCGGGAAAACTATGTCTAGTTACACGGGGTCAATCAGTTTTATTTCAATTAAAGTGTCAAATAACCACGAGAGTTTTAGAGTTTGTGTTTTTATATTTTGTGTAAATCTTCATCTTGAGACAATGTTCGAGAATATTAGATTTATGCTATGTGTTTTGAACTAGTTTCATTGATGGCCGTTTTTTTAATGCTTCTTTTTACATTTTCAGTGTAATTATGATTCCCCATACCGATTTATGATTTCTCATACTTCCGAAGTCACCAATTATCTATACTTTGACATACCTCTTATGTATATGTTTAAATGTTCAAATCCAGGCTAGTTTGGAATTATGCCAATGCTAGCGAGTGGCACTTGAATATAGTAAAGTAGTATAGGTACATCCAATCTGACGGCTAGGGAGATCTAAGCGTTGAGTTTGAATCTGCCTCACTCTATAATTTGGTTATAAGTACGGAGTGAGTGGAGTGGAACCACTGTGCGCCAACCGCTATCATTCACTCGCTGCGTGGTCCACGCTCCCCAAACGCCGAGGCAGCCGTGAACGCCCTTGACCCCCAGATACGTACCCTCCGTCATATTCAGTCGTCTCTCGCCGCTCCGCCTCTCCAACCTACGTACATTCTGCGTCGAGCAACAGCCGCCGACCGACACTCGCAATTTACATAATAATATTTGTTATCACCTTCTGTTATATATATCCCTACTGTAACACTTCGGACAGACAGATGGGCACAACATTGCATCGCAGAATTTGCCACGTCTGCATAGCAGGGGATTTGACCCTGAAAGTCTACACTTAGATTGTCCATGCTGCGAGCGAACCCTATCTTAGGATATTTTTTTTTAATATATAGGCTAACGAATTGATAAAAGTTTCTTCCTACACTTGGTAAAGTCAGATTTAACTGAGATGGCATATTTTTAGTTTCATAGCTAGAGAAAGTAGCACGAACATAGAGACGTACATACGTTGAGGCAAAATTGATTAATAAAATATTATATCCAAATATAGTGTTGTCATATAAAAAAGATTAACAAATCAACATAAGGATCAACATAAGGAACACTCAAGCTCAAATTTGAGTTCTACCTATTTTCATTAGGAACCTAATTGTCCAAAATTTACAATTATTGTTAAAACAAATATCCTCTAGTTCCTAACACATTAAAATAATATGAAATAAAAAAAGAAAAAATGCAAATAGTCAAGAAAATTTCAAATCACTACAAAAATATCAATTATTTACTTCGAATTAGGTATAATATTATGTAAGATCGTTAAGGGGACAGTCTGCGGCCCAATGGGATTTCTGCTGCATTTACTTTAGGGATTCGTTTACATACAAAATACGCATTCTAAATTTCTGAAAAATCAATGAAGAGTGGCTTTATGATATGCGATAGTTCAGTTCAGACTGTCAATGCAACAGGCGAACCCAACGTCCCAGGATATTATAACGATATGGATCGTTTTTCACCCGTCAGATCGTTTTTCACACAGAGACTTTGGCGAAGACGATCCACTGATCCAACTATGCCAACAACCCGTGAGAGTCGAACTCCTTACCGCGAGGCACTGGGAGTTTTTAGGCCCAGTGGGGCCGTCGCTCACAGACTTGGGCGGATTTTTCCATCCACCAGTCTGATCATGGATTCGAGGTCTTTTGCGCGGTCTCTACCTGACGTAAGCGGTAATTCGTAACTCGAATTTATCGCGGATCCGAGACATCCTTTGCCCGTAAATTATCAATCGGGTTCGGACTGCCAACAGGATGCATACGTTTCTAAAGATATTTGTCATCAGGTCCAATATCAATCCCCGCGGTCATAGGAAGCATACGTCCCCAGACCTTCCTGGTTATTCGCCGGAGGCGCACCTTGGATTACACTACACAAAGCTGGGATAAGAATGCACAAACCGCCCGGTCTCGCCCGAGGTTTTTCCCCGGATCCGCACACTCGATCCCAACTGTCAGCGGCGGCAGATTGCAGACCGCAGGCACAGGTCCCGATGGCCCTTCTAGGTTAAATCCCTTTTCTTTGAGGCTACCAGATGGGAGTTGTCTTATAAGTCGGGCCGACCAAAGAACACATAAAACTGGCCAACAAGCCCAAGCTGCATGAGACCGTTAGAGTTATGATAAGTGGTAGTCGTTATGCCCAAAAATCTGATATATTCACAGTAAAAAAGGTGAAATTTGAAAAAAAAGGGAAATTGAAAATTTGGCCAAAGTATAGAGATTTTGCAATAATAATTAATTGTAGTCAAAGAATATGAAATTTTGTTGTTTGATTATTTTGTTTCTTATGAGTCACTGGAATGACTAAAACCTTACGGGACGTTGGCCCCAATAATTGAAACATTCCTAATATATCAACATACCACTGCGGGATGCCGCGGACACAAACAATACAAGGCGTTCCGTCACTTCTGGTGCTTCGGTCTATTCACCATATTGTCTCTCGACCGTTCTTGACTCATTAAAGCTCTTTATTCATATTACTGTACGTATCTCGCGTTGTTATTATTATTTTCTCGGCCGTACTGAAGAGACTGCTCACCTTTTTTGGACCGGCGAATATGTAACCAGTTTCAAACGCGAATAGGTGCTCTCCGCCTTCGTGTTCGGATACTTAATATATTACTTGTTACGAAAGCTATTCAAGTATTGCATGAAGGGAAATTGAGAGGATACAAAAAAAATAAATGTATCTTGTTGAAAGAACTATACAACAGATGGGAGAGATTGATACTATTCTTGCTTGACATTTTAAAAAAACTAAATGAGGTTTTACTGTTGAATTAAAATGAGTATTTAATCCAGTTTGAATATACAAAAATGTAATAAATTGAATTTCTTTCAAATTTCATTATAGAAAAAATAGTTTTACTCCTTTGTTCAGGATCATATCATATCAGTGTGGCCCGTGTCGGAACAGATTGAATTAGTACCTACTATTCTGTATTAAGTTTAATTTTTATTGACACAAAAATGAAGATTATTATTGAATCTATAGTAAATGATAAACTTAACACTGCAAATAACTGGTTTAAAATAATTGGACTTCTAATAAATTCATCAACAATAGCAATAAAGTTTTCAACTAAAATAATGAACCAATAAAAAAATTATATCAAAATGGATATAAAGAAATTTTTAGGCGTAATGATTTTTAGGCGATCGTGAGAACTTAAAATGTGAGCGCTCATATGTATAGGAGATCTCTGTGTGTCGTTGGTATCGAATGTTTTTTATATTAAAAGTTAGACTCTAGCGGGTGAACAAGCAGCAATCGGCGTTTGCTATTTATTCCTGCTTCCACTGGTGGTCCTACACAGTACTAATATGGAGAAATACTCCAGATGTACATCGCGTTTTTGTTTTCTGAAAAAGGATTATCAGCTCAATATATGGGAGGAGCTCGACGACCACATTGCACTCCGCTTGTCATAAATCAAAGATAAATATATTAGCTGTATATGTAAATCTATGTTTATTATATGCAAAACAAAATTTGGATAGCTGTGAAATGCACAAAACTCGACGTGATCACAATACAAGATCGGCTGATAAAATAATATTAACGAAATTCATGTCTCAAAATACCAGAAAACGTTTTTATACATTAGATTTAAAACATGCCTTATATTAATCGAACGATGTTTGTGATCATTTGATACTGATCTCTACAAACAGGGAAAAAGGTCACTCTAATTTCCCTAATTCTATTTTTACTCGATACATAACGAATCAATAATGGGGTACATAAACACATCATTCTAATAATAATAATTACAGTAAGTTAAAGATTCGAAAATTGTTGCAAACCGTCAAAAGCGCAAAATTGAATATCTGGGGCACGCGTTACGCCATAACAGGTATCAACTGCTTCAACTTATTTTGATGGGCAAAATACAGGGTAAGCGGCGCCTGAGAAGGCTGAAGAAATCATGGCTGCGTAATATCAGGGAGTGGACCGGCATCACCAGCGCCACAGTATAATACTGTGCCAGCTCAGAGCAGCTGTTTCGGATGGCGCAGGACAGACGAAAATTTTCAGAGCTAACGGCCAACCTCCAATAATGGAGGGGCACTTAAAGAAGAAGAAGAAGAAGAAAGACATTAGCTTTTTGAGTACATTTCATTTGATGATACGATTCTTTCGATCCGTATGAACTCGAAGACTATCGCGGTTGTTTGACATTATAAATAGACTGGCCCTGACAATCTACCCTGGACAATAGCGGTTGCAATTTCGCCGAAACGTCGAGTGCTAATAACTTCACGCGGTAAATTCGTTCTTTCGATCCGGTTTCGAGTATAATCTATGCAATTCCACAATATCTGGAGCACGTATAACTTGCTTCCTTATCTAATTCAGGCAAAACATACTTATAAAATCCGTCGAATTGTACAGTACATTTTTTCACATCAATTGTTTCTTATCAATATTTTTCTTTTAGTCTGAGGTAAAAATATTTTTCAGGTAATTATTGAAATATACCACATGCATCGAAATCAATATAGACATGTTCAAAGTAGGTAGTAATTTACCTCATCTAATCGATAGTAATATCAAGAGTAATTGAAGTTTTTACAGAAAATGATGTCCTCTTGGAGACAAAATATCGTGCTAGCGACGCCAAACAAATTTTGTTATTGGTAAAAGTAACGAGGCAACCTAGACATGAATACTTTCTTGAAAATTCTATTTTTTCTGAGTATTTGAAATCAGGAGGATGTATTTCTTTCGTGTTATTTATTGCCATTGTAACAATTTTATGTTCTATATTATTTTTCGTAGAATTAGAATTCGAATTGTCATAATTTGCATGTCCTAATTTTCCTTTTTTCATATTGTTTCAGGTAAGCTATTCTGATCGGTAAACGCTGAATTTGTTCTTTGTGCGGTAAGTATAGACTTTTATTCATACAATAAAAGCTCATCGTCATCATAATTCTGCTGTATGCTACTTTTGAACTAGATAATTCTTAAAGGCTGAACATTTCTTTATATGTGTTTTTTTTATATTTTCGGTATATTTGTATATATTCGCGTTATTAATACGCGCGCGTACACATTCTTGTAGAGTCGCTGATCGCTCATTTGGCTCGTTCAATATTGACACAGTAGCAGGCGCGAAAAATATACGCCCAAGCGCCGTGGACCTAATTATTACGGCGGCATGAAGTCATCGAATAAAAATATTATTCTGCCATCTTTGTCCTTTTTTTTTATGTTCGCGCCTGGCGCGCTTCGCCATCATTATCCTATCACGTGCGGTCGTTCCTAATAGCATGTTGCGCGACAGGATTTATTTTCCACCGGAAATCAGATATGTTTATAAATGCAAAGGAAATACACTTATTATTGAAGATAATGTATCCAATTGCGTTTCTTTCGAGTTAAAATAAAGTCGTTTAAAAACAACTTGACTAGTGGATGCATTTAAAAAAATTGCTATTGCGGTTACATAAATTTTTAAACAAGTAACAAAATTATCGACTTTCTTGTGTGTCTAGACATCGAACTAAAAAAACGCTTACACCAAATGCGCTGAACCGTCAAAACAACGCACGCTGAGCCATATTTGCCATGAGTTACGAGCATTTTACATACTACAATTGTATTGTTGTAAAAGTAATATTAATTAGTATTAAAGTAGCATTTTTATATTAAAAAAAAATATGGTATGTTTACAATAAAAATGCTCAAGCTTTTCGAAATGTAATATCAAATTAATATTAGGTAGGTAGTTCGAATAATAAAATTAACCCATTTAAAATAGTTAATGTGTTACAGTTTAATCATCACTAATTATTTAATGCTCCAACAAAATACCACGCACTGCATATGCAGTAGAGAGCTTCCGCGCCAAATGTTGGGACCGCCTTTTCCAGTTGTATGTATGCAAGACCTAGCGGCCGGCTTCCCAAGAATTAATTAACTAAATATTAAAGGAATAATTTGAGTAAATTAATTATACAACATTGGGTAGGTATCATAATATTATTCGTAAAATTTGGTTAGAAATTTAACTGCAAAAATAGAATATATAGGCGATAGTTAGACGATAGTTAGAATATATAGGCGATAGGACGCACCAAATAAGTGCTTTTTAAAAGTGTGACTAATTCGCCTTTAATCGATTTTAATTCGAACAACCGTTAAGACTTCCCTTATTTTGGCTAATCTATTCAAGTCTCAACTTAAATAAAAACAATGTCCTGAAGTTCTTAGTATTAAGAAAAGCATTTAAATAAGGTAATCAATCCCCACGCCCGTTATATAAACAGGATTGAAGTCTACGTAATTCTAAATGCTGGCATGGCTATCCATTATAAGTTAATAATCGTACCATGCTTTGTGAGTTTTGGTAAAAAAAAAACTCCCCAGGGCAGTGACGAAAAATTAGCCTTGTAGATCTACACTGCGAAATATATAACTCTGTAATACAAGGAAATACGAATGTTTCAAGAGGAATTACGTGTGGATCTCGGACTGTGGTTGGTATATACGATTTTACTTACATGACGCGTAATGGTGTAGTTTCCATTTCACTTTAAATATGTAGCAACATTCTCTTGTTGCCGTTTAATTCCGAAATGATGACCAAGCAAAACATAACGTAATGTCATTACGACTTCAGGATCTTGCTTTTATCGTAAAAACATATAGTAGTATACGAGTACGTACGGTTGTAGTCGGTTGAAGCTACAATTTACTATTATTTTAGTAATTCCCGCAAGGAACATGTTGATACATAAAATTGAGTAGTGGACTTTCAACAAAATTTCCTGTAATTCAACAAAATTACGATTGGAAAATCATTATTATGTTTAAAACCGTAATAGCAAAATGATAATGTTAGGAGAAGTCCAATATTTTTCTCAGTATATATCTGTGCCTTCATTATTTGTGTCACTTTTTGTCGATCACCTCTGAAGAAATTTTATTTATTGGTCACTAGTATACATACACTGAGAAAAAATATGTACGTGGACTCCTTAAATAACGATCTCTGTAACTGCAATAATTAGAAATAAAAGACACTGATTCATAAAGACGCTACGCCATGCTTGATAATGTATCAAGCATACTTAATGGTGTAAAATCATTGTCGGCACGACACGGCGTTGGCGAATTTGTATGTCGGGCAGCGTTATACGCACTGTAGTCTGGAGCAGTCTTGACTGCCAAAACGCCAAAATTCATCAGTTGCTGGAATGTCGACGTGTCCTCGTTTGTATGAGACGCGATTATCGACCATTATGTAAGTATGTACCATTAGAACTATCCGTTGCATTTCGACGTATAAAATGCAGGGATAAAATTTTCTTTTCTAGACTTACTGATGACGACTCAGACATTTCGCCCAGCAGTGGTGTCAATTATATTGACGTTTTCACATTACATTGCGCTGGGATCCAGAGCAATGGTGTTACTGTTATAACGCTACGTGTAATGACATTTCGTCTAATCGAATATTTGACGACACGTGACTTTCTTAAGTAGCCATTACGTAAATATTACACGAGTGCAACACTGTGTAGCAATTTCCATATCACCATTACGACTGGTAACATTATTTTTATCTGTGCTTAGTTTCTACTGGAGTCGTTCCCTCGGTGGTCGCACTTAACAAAAAAAAATGCGATAAATTATAATCTTCGCATCTTGCGGACGCTTCGAAACCACCGAGCAGACGGTTTTTTTCTGAACCACAATCAAATATTATTTATTAATTGATTTCTTCACGAAACCGTGATTTTTAGCTCTTCCTAAAAAACGAAGGTCCTCTGTATAATATGACCAGCGAATCGTGATTGCGGGGCAAGATATTTTTGAGAAAAAAAATCGGATTATGGCAACATTTTCCGAAACTCATCAGCCAGTTACGGTCGGATCAAGCAATATTAAGAGTATTTCTTCTATGAGTGCCTATCTTATTCGGTCATGCAAACATGTCGGGAATTAACATAGCCACGGAAAGAAAAGACAATTAAGTCAAATCCTTGTAACAAAATATGTACAAGAGGAGGTTTTTAGTGTTTAGTGTAAAATATAAAAAGAGGCGGTTTCGTTTTAATGCTTTCATTTGGTACCATTTTAACTAGTTTTATGCTGCGATTCGCGTGATAATGTATGTTTCCGTAAATACTAAATTATCTGACTTAAGTTATTATGAACCTATTGTAATAGCTGACTTAATTGCTTCTTTGATAACACAATATTATTTTGAAGAATTGGACATGCCGCGAAAGATAATAATAATGACCACTACTGGGGGTAACGCAAAAAAATATTTAAAAAAACATAGACTGACATTTCATAAAGAAAGAAACGCCTGCTTTGTCACGTCCTATTCAAATAGAGGTATACATAATAATGTGTTTATTTTGTCGCCACCTCTTTTAAATAAGATATGCCCAGCCGATCAAAACAATTATTTTACTAAATTTAAAATAGGTACATAGGTGATTAGGAGGTGATATGCACCGGGACAATCGAACGTCAGAAGACTTAAGTGCATATTCCCGGAAGTATGTCCTAAAAAATGCTTACTTTTGCGAAATTCGAAATGCGAAATTTTCCTTTTTTTCACCAAAAAAATGATTTAAGTGCTTTTTTCTTCCGCGGCTAGAAATTATGGACGTGGCTTTTATGGTAGTTTGCAGGTAATTTATTGTTACAAAGCATTAGCGAAAATTCTTATTTTTCTACAAACTCAAATTTTAAAGAAACAGTTTTTTTTAAAAATAAAAAGCATACGATATCCAGTTCCCCGCTAAGACTTGTGCCTTGGCAGTATGTGTAAGAAATAGATACATCAATCAATGTCAATAATGACATGTTGAAGTATTTAAATTAAGGATCAAAACTTAGCGCATCAACTTGAAAATCCATAATTAACATAATCCCATTTAAAGAATATATTTTACTATATTTACAATTAAGATCCCGCGTTGTTAGATTATTTACACGTCCGACAACCATATGTTTTTTAATGTTTTTTTTTTAATTTCAAAATAGAAATGATATTAAAAAGTGGGAAAGTATTACAACTTCTAAACAAGTTAACATAGAGATTTGGATAATAATAATGATAATCGCTATTTCAAATGCTCTCTGAGTCTAATTTTAAAACATGTCTGCCCGGTTCTCACATTTCTCGGCAAAGCATTCCAGAGACGGGCTGCATGCACGGTGAAAGAGAATTAGTAGGTCACTGCTGTGTCCACTGATAAAGAGTCTGGTTATCGTCCGATCTCACAGGGCGTCCATGAGCCGAAAGTGCAGTAAATCTGCCTGCAAGGTAATCAGAAGCGATGCCCTCCCAAGATCCTGAAAAGCAGACAGAGAACTCTCATGATTATCCGATTATAAATGGCCTCTCCTATCACTTCATTTCGTTTGTACAGTGACTTATGCAATACTCTGTAGGTATAATAATATACTTCAGATAGAAAGATATGTAGGTATATATCTCACAGTGAGCTTGCTTGCTATTGCGACGAACCGACTTGTATAACATATTCATGTCCAACACGGCCGCGAAGGACGCTCCAAGAGTCGTTCACTAGACCGCCGAGCTATAAAATAAAACACGTTTCTTCGTTATTATTTCGGCCACATCCGTATTATTATTTTAATGCCCGATCCAACCTGCTCGCTGATGGACATTTCCACGTCCTATGCAAACTTCGCCCGACGACGCTTATCTCGTATGTATTTTTACGTAGGTATCCGAAGCCACCCGCGTCTATGCTGAATAGTAATGATTTACCCGAGAGGCCAGGTAGGCTCGCGACCATTATTGTCTCATTCACTTGTTAGTGTTTCGAGGTTGACATTTATTACGTTATATTTCATTTTAAAAGCTGCTCGTGTAACACTCTTTACTTTACGCTGGAGTGGTTTTGATGAGTATAATGGTGGCTCTTACGGCATGTTTGCGGCTCGTCAACTTTCACCGAACTTACACTGTGAGGGTTGGATGAATGAATGAGTTAATGAGTTGTGCAACCCCATTCACAGGAGTGTTGCTACTTAGAGAAGTTACTGGCAACTTACAACCGATGTAGGATAGTAAGAGGGTGAGGATCTAGGATTGTGAGGGTACTAAATAGTATTGATTGTTCAAACAACCTTGAAGGGCATCGTAAAGTCGGACGACCAAAACTACGATGGGTTGATTCTGTGGTTATAGACTTAAATGCACTCGAAGTGAACAACTGGAAACGCAAAACCCAGGATAAGGTGGAATGGAAGAAGATTTTTGACGAAACCAAGACTGAGTTTTAGCGCTAATGATGATGATGAGGTACAATACAATAAAATACAAAAACTCTATTGATCACAAAAGTTGTCCGTGTCTATATTTGTGTATATCTTTCTTACTTCTTTCGTCTGTAATGTTTAGTATGGTCTAAATCTTTTTGTTTGACGTTTCCTTGTATGATTGCTCCACTTTCGTATCAGTTTCATCCATTTTATGTACCTCCTGCATTGCTTTTCACATTTTGGCTTTGTCTTGTGTTAATTCTATCCATACCTATTTCATTTTATCGAAGTATCCCATGTCATGATTAAGAGAACCTCTCCATGTATATGTGTCTTCCTACTTTTCGTTTGCCCGCTAATTATCTTCATGCCGCTGTAAGTATTCGGTGGCTTTCTGCGGAGGATGTGCCCGCGGTAGTTTATGCTGTAGGTCTTAATCTTTTTGTCGTCTTTCCTTCGAGAAGCTTGCATAGTTTTGTTCTGGGTAGAAAGTTTCTCATCTTAATCGAGCATTTTCCTTAGTACCTATGTATCTTTCATAAATCCTAGATCTCGATCGGTTGGCCTAAGTAGGGTACATAAAATATGTTGATCCATCTTAGTAACAAAATTGTACGATGGTAAATACTACTAAAATGTGACTCAATATAATAGTTGTTAAGATAACGCACTGGTACAAACATTTGAAGATAAATCGACAGCAAAATGTAAGTAGGCAAGATACAAGCAGAAGAAGAACTGAACCGAAAACTTTGGTTTATACCTCGCCATGCGAAGCTAACCTTTGAAAAAAAAACAAGCGTTATTCTTGTGTTTAAGATTGGGTCATTAGTATATTTTTTTGTATTTCAACATAAACAAATATGTGACTATTAAAAATACTAACGTTGAAAAGGCAGAAAGTTAAAGATTTTTTTTAGTTTCACATGTTAATATGGCTTTATTTTATATTACCAAATAAAACACAATATTGCTCTTTATTTACACCCTCTACGCAAATGTGTCGTGGCGTTGACCTTTTTTGTATAAAATATATTAAGGCTGTCATCCATAACAACTCAATTTTATACTTTTCCCGTAGGGAATATATTGAAGCTATAGGTACTATTTTTTCCAAAAAATAAGGAAGGTAAATTAGGGCGATACGATGTTTATGGTTTTGCGACGATTGCAATTACCGATAGGTCATTTTGGCTCCCAGTTTTAGTCCAATCCATTATCAAAGAGCAGATCCCGAAGAGCGGGTCTACTCCAAATTCTAACCCACAAATATCGCATTGACTATAGTCACCGCATTACAAAGAGGGGTCAATGGGGCCATAAATTGCGGCGACCGATCGTCAGGTACCTGCGATCACTCTCCGTAAGGCCATGCAAGTGCGAAAGAGATCGCATGATTCTAATGGTTCGTCACGAGTGACCACTTTGTAATTCGGCGACTATAGCATTCCATTCCGAGTTCCGAGGACCCAGCCACTACTTTGGCTTCACCACTCCACCGCATCGACGCGTCGTTCCACTTTGAGAAACCAGGTGCTTCCCGAATGACCCGTCGCTCGCCGCCCTAGCTGAGCCGTGAGTCCATTCTTCCATTCCTGTGACGCGATCGGTTTTTTGGTCATTCCGATTATTTTCAATTCATTCTTTGTCAGGGCGCAAGTTAAGGTGGACGCGGATGCTATGATTATTCCCGATTGGTAGTAACAGTTGAGGTTTATTAATTAACGAAATTTGATTTCGATGTTTTGTAAAGTATTGATATATTATTAAATCTTGATATATTATTAATGATATATTATAAATCTTGATTGATATATTATTTCAATAATTAAGAACCCGGAGTGGTAATATAATTGTGGAGGAGGAAGCGGATTTCTTCCGAAAGAGAATTGGTGTTTAGAACCTGGGCAAATACCCGGAATGACCCATCACTAATTGAAAGTCGTTTATTTTTAGTTTTTAAACCAAATTTGTCGTTTTTTTTTAATAGTAAATGTTGGCGTTGAAAATAATAAAAAACACTCCAATTGTCGAAAGTTCATGAAATTAGTTAAGTTTCGCGGAAAGCTAATTTTTCGTACATTTTTTTTATTAAACCAACGGTATATATAACTTCAATCTATTAGAAACGCATGTGAAATAAAAAAAAAGGGGTTCCTCAACTGCAATGGTCGAAATGCTACTTAAGATGACCTGACCATATGTGTGTTTATATTTCAAATAACGTAACATAATCATACCCGTAGAAAATATAGAAAAAAATCAGAGCAGGATTTAAAAAAAAATCTAGAGCAGGACAGTTTGTCGAGCATAGCTGCTTATTAGGGTTCCACGCAACAGTTACAATACACACATAAAAACACAAAAACAGTTAAAACAATATTTTCTCTTATTACCAAAATGAGTCAGCCAAACTTCAATGTACGCCCAACAATAACTGATAAACTAATAAGCAAAATTTACGAAATTATTAATAAATAAACATACTCAATTTCCCCACTTGTTATACCTTCATCTTATTTATCCACCTATGGCTTTTCATTAAATTTTCTCCACATAATATCTAAGGCCTATTTGGTTCTCGCAACAGAAGCGTTTGGTACAATTTACTTTTTTTCTTTCAACAAAAGCATAAATAACAAATTATTATGTTACTTACATGACATATCTCGCTATTTGTACTTTTTACTAATATGGTATGGTAGTAAGTGCAACGACTTTATGCTATCGTCTGTGTTTTATTTAGTCAAGGCAGACAAAGACGGAGTTATGAGCGCACCTCTTGTGAAAGAAAGAGATATGGTAGTCTCCTCGTTTTTATGACGTTTTGCCTTCCGAGAATCGATCGTCCACTCAACGCCATCGTTTAGATATATAGGTATTAAATAAGCATTTTGAATAACTTTATAGGTTGTTTTCGGTTTTACTGTTGTCTCACTCGACTCACGAGACTGGCTTTATTTTTTAGGTTTTGGCAGTGTGATTACATGGGACTTACTGTGGAGATGTTTATTGATAATTATTTAATATGTCGAAAAAAACTATTATATTAGTTTGTCATTTTCTGTTTTTTATTTAATGACTGTTCCTGAATGTAAAAGGTGCTTCTTCGCGGTAAAGCTAAGATTAAAAATTATGCGGACGTCATTCAATTCATTCAGTTCCATGACCTCATTATCCATGGAATCTCCTGCGTCCTAGAAACTCTTCCAGCTGTCTAAGCAAATGAATATATTATCATTATATTCATACTATCGTTGACGTGGATTATATGACGCCTAGAACTGCTAAACCAATGAAGAATACAATAGGTCATCTTTGCTGTTTGAAATGAATTTTCGCCACATTGTATTTTATAAGAAAGTAAGTAGGATCTTTATTGTAACATTATACGTAAATACATTGATACAAATGATAAAGTTATTGATAGCAAAATTACAATATCTTATTGCCAAATAGGCACACACGGGAGCCACACTGAAAGTTTCTGAAACTGGCCACTTCCGTTAAATATATTTAAAAAGTAATTCTTATTTGTGAAATTGGAACTCTTTGGCTATATAATACTTTTAGTTTTTACGGCTGTCCTTTGTTTCTTCTTTGTGTCGCCATCTTGAAAATTGCATATATACCTAACGATGGACATTAGTCAACAAGAAAGTTGCCAAAGACTACAATTATTAACATTTGGTGATAAAACCCCGTTTCGTAGCTTTGTGTACTTCTGATATAATGAATTCAAACGTGGACGTATTCATCTCCAGGACGCATATGCCGGCCGGTGACAGCGGTAACAGAAACTAACATACGACAACCATCGATATGACAACTAATTCAATCGCAGAAAAAAAATATACGTCAGAAAATTCGTACACATTGAACATTGGCATGATCCAATTGCAAAATATTATGCACGTACGCCTGAAAGTTCGGAAGTTTTGTTCGAGATGGATACCGCATGAGTTAACGGAAGTTCAAAAACGACAGCGTGTAGAGTGGAGTGATAAAATGATAAACAAAATACGATGGAAAGCAATCATTAGCAATATATGATGGAAACGAAAGGTGGGTGTATCTACTGTTATGAATCTGAAAGAAAGAGACAATCGGCGGAGTGGGCCTTTCCTTTGGAGGATTTGGCAACGAATATCAAGAATGGTCGAAGCACTGGTAAAATGATGATTGCTTATTTTTTTAGCAAGACGGGACATTACACAATAAAATTAAAAACCCTCAAAGATGACGGACCCGCTTAGCTTTTATACTTAAATATACAACTGAGTTTTTTAGTTAATTCTTGTATCTTATAGGGATATAAATAGTACGAACAACAAATAAAATCATTTAATATATACATACACATATATCATACTTCAATTATTAAGTATTTAGTGGCATGAAGATAGGTACATAAATATATCAAATAAATGAAAATATTTAAAAATTATACGGTAAACCTCTCGTGAAGGGGAGGGGGGAGAGTCCCACCACTACTTAAGGGGGAGGGGGCAAATAAAAAAAACACCTCACGTAATTGATGGACGGTCCTGATAGTTATCATCAGTTTTCACTTTTTCTACGTGATATTATATACTGAGAAGAATCCTGGGAGTGTCTCGATTATAGATTGGTCTTAATCGTTCCATACGTTCCTGCTCTTAGTTTTTCACATGTTCTCGTCTTGAACACTGTCAATACCTTATAGAAATGTTGTCGTCGCCAAGTCGACTGCAGAATTCTTCGATCATGTTCGATCAGTACTCAGGAACCAACCTACGCGTATTTTGGAAGTTCTTTGTCGCGTCGCATGACACAACCGCCAAAAGTGACTTTTTTAATTTATTAAGTTGCAGTCGCGGCCAAGCATGCAAAGTGGAGAGGTCAGCTTTCGCGCTTGGAGTGGAATGGTTTGGCGCCAAAAAGGCCGGTTCACCTTGAGCGCCACAACGAATGTAAACAAACCTCTACAGATTCTTTGAATCAGCGGTGTTTTAAAATGTTAATGCGTATTGCGTCGATACCGTATGGCGATATTTTAAAGTCAGTGATATCATTTTCATAGCGAGTTTTAGCCGGCAAAGAATTAAACAAGACTTAAAGTACAACAGAAAACCATAAGACATATTGATTGATTGAGACTGGAGATGCTGTAGGCGAATCCGCCATCTCAGGATGTTATAACGATCGATGTTCTTTTCATCCTGAGACTTTGGGACGCAACATTCCATTGAATCTATACTCTATCCAGGAAATCGATGATATACTGAGTTGAAAATGGAAGGTATCGCGGTTTCGGATTGGTCGGAAATTCGTAATCATTTTGATAACCCAGGTGGTAAATAAACACCGCCAGTGGCAATAGCAATTCACACGTGTTGAGGTCTTTCTACAAGAGCGTTACGAAAAAAACACATTTCGAATTAATTACATTTTGTTTGTTTTAAAACGTAACCGTGAAATACGATATAGCCTCTGCAGAAATAAAAAAAAACATTAATGGGCGGCAGCGGTACCTATACTCGTTCAATTATCACAATGATAATATAATAGTCTCGGGGCACGCATCAACAATTCATTTTTCGTTTATTTTCACGTAATGATGTAATTATCACGAGTACACGTAGCATGTACACACAAAATATCTACAAAAAAATCATATCGATACAGTTTAATGTAGTGTATAAGTAACAAAAAACTATCAAAATCGTGTCCCTCGTTAATGTACTGTATAAGTAACACAAATTTTGTTTGCCATTCGTTCCTTCTTTCTATTGTTAGATTATAAACACGAGTTATAAAAAAATGCGATTACTAATTCCTTTTTTCTATTATTAGTCAAGTTATAAGATCACAGCCAAGAAATCGACCCAAAAGCTTAAGGGGTGGATATATGCGGAAGCGCCAAAACAAGACATCGCATAATCAAGAAGTATAAATACAAATCCTTTAAATATAAATTTTATAAGAATAGTCAGATGAAGATCTAAGGTTTCATGTGATTAGAATTCTATTTATTATACTTCTATATCTTATAAGAAATACACGGAGAAATATCACTAAAAACGAGCCAAAGGGGGTTGATGATTTTAAAAATAATATTCCTTGTGTAAATTTCGAATTGATGAATCATCTAAAAGAGTTAAAAATCATTCAGATTTCATTAGTTCTTCAGAAATATACAGTAAAAAAAAATATCCAAAAAAATTAAAATAATTAAATTTTGCTGAATTTTATTCAAAAACTCGTATTACTCGGAAAAGATTTCAATTCATTTAATACGTTCTAAGGCCTTTTAAGTTTGAGATTAAATGAGTTACGTTTGACAATAAATGTTTTAATGGGTAAAAAAAAATACCAGTAAAAGCATTTTTCATAATTTTGACATACTTTATTACATACACTATTTAGGAGTTTTACCAAACGATACTTTAATCAAAATGCACTTTAGACCTGTATCTACCAATACATATATATATAATTAAATATAAATAATTCATTATATTGCTGCGAAAGTGATAATACGAAATTATGTTTTTCAGGTTTACCTCTATTCTGCCTTTAATGATAAAATAAATTTTGCAGAAAGCAAATCTTCCCAGACTACTTTTCAATGTGTCTTGAATGGGGACTTTTTAAAAGCGGGACATCTCAACCCCCATATCGATCATAATAACCACATAAGAAAATCTTTGAGTCTATATCTGATTATAGTGAAACTTACTTCAGCCTCGAGTCAAATTCATCCACCCAAAGCTGACCTTCGACACTCAAAGATGTTTTTCTACAGGGACAAGCAGAAAGAAACCAATCTAGAAAATTACAAAAAATACTATTTTAATAACGATTATCGAAAATTGTCGTGCTTTATCAAATTCAAAATAGAATCAGGTCACTGAAAGCCAGTAAAGAGTATATTATGAATACCTTTTCAAATTAATATGCGTTTGAACGTAACTAATTTTGAATAAGGGAAGCAGTATGTTGCTTGGTTCCCTTCTAACTCAACGTACCCGATGGTTGATATAATCGTACCCTAAATAGCGTACCAGAATGGTTTATATAATCGAAAGATAGATGCATCTACCGTGGTTTAAAAAACTACCCTCTTTCTTTGTGAATCTTACAAATTACGAGCTAAGTGCAAAAGGTCGAGAAAAAATCACAGACTAAAAGAAAAAATCACACACTAATTTTTATTTGGAATTATAACGGAATACAGAAATAGAAAATTAAGTACAACTATGCATGCTTACTTAACGTGGCATTTTTAAATTTATCATTTGAGTATTTTAAAAAAGTACGTAAAATACAGAAAACCAAATAGAAGCAATATTATAACTTTATGGCCGTTTTTCTAAGTTTAAGCTTTTTGTTTATTGGTTCCTGTCTGTATACCGCCAGCTATATGTCATCGTAAAAAACAGGACCTGATAGATTTTCTTTTTAACCACCATCTAAGATTCACTCACTGACTTACAGGAATTGTTAATATATTTTCAAAATAGCTGCAGGTTAGCGAAGTTCGCAAAGTTGTGTACATTTCGTATGATATACGAGGCGTGGAAGAAGAGTAATGAGATTATTGAGACTGATATATTTAAAATAAAAACTTAAGTGTAAATAGGTATAAGTAGAAAAATAACTTGAAATAGGTACTATTTCAAATAAACTGGAATAATGAAGTGGCTATGTATAATAAAATTACAACCGTGTGATTTTTTTACAAAGAATGGTTGTTTTTGTTTTTTTTTTCCTCTATATTATGTTTTCAATCATTATTATGAGTATATTCTAGACTATTCTTGATGATTTTTTTTATAATTATTTTATTTTTTAAGTAGGGGAAGTACGGACAAAATGACATAGGGTTTTGTTTTTGGGTTATAATTCTTTAATAGTAATACACAGAACAG
>JAOPUG010000036.1:7026900-7038687 GCA_027564375.1 Micropterix facetella | reverse complement strand
ATGTATAATTATACCTTTTGTGTTGTTTTGGGGCTTTACATTATATGATTTTGTATCATATTTGTTTCTTATTTTGCGCAGCACAAGCCATTTTGACTCGTTTTTATCAATATTTCTCCGTGTATTATTCGTAAGATATAAAAGATTATTAAATAAATCTTTAATCGCATGAAGCCATAGATAGACCTTTAACTAAATATTTGTATAACATATATAGTTCAGACATGTATAATTATACCTTTTGTGTTGTTTTGGGGCTTTACATTATATGATTTTGTATCATATTTGTTTCTTATTTTGCACAGCACAAGCCATTTTGACTCGTTTTTATCAATATTTCTCCGTGTATTATTCGTAAGATATGAAAGATTCTTTAATCGCATGAAGCCATAGATAGACCTTTAACTAAATATTTGTATAACATTTATAGTTCAGACATGTATAATTATACCTTTTGTGTTGTTTTGGGGCTTTACATTATATGATTTTGTATGATATTTGTTTCTTATTTTGCCATTAAAATTTTGATGCAGGGCGCGACAATGTTACATGATTTTGTCATCCATTATAGTGTGAAACATCAGCTGATAAACAACAGCGATATCTACGAAATATATGCCACCGTGAACTCTTTCGCAAAGCGATTAATCATTACAATACACTCGATTGCTATTAAATGTGTTGGCGTTTCAGTTTTACTTTGTGCGTCTTATCATTTATTTATCGTAACTTGGATGTAGCGCAATGTGAATCGGTCGCAACAAAACGTGTTATCATCGTGGGAGTAATGTTTATCTGGATCTGTACATATTAAGCGGTGTTTGTAAGTAAATGTGATGATATACTTCTACATATTGCAATACGGCGTCGATATACTGTTACAGATAGGTGAAGCATGTTCCAAGTACGATTTATGTCCAGAAAGTAACGTCAAAGCTTATGCGCGTCATATTTTATGATTTTGTTTGACTAGTTTGTTTATATTTTGCCTAAAACTTTTTCGTTTTGGCTATTCGTAAAGTGTTATGACGTTGAATTTATGGGTGATGCTCAAATGAAAAACTGGTTTCGGCGATTTAGAAGTGGTTATACTTTAGTTAAAAGTGATCCTCGTGCTGACATACCATATTTCTGGTGAACAACTTTCCTGGTAGGAACCTAGTAGAAACGATGTCGAAACTTCAAAAAGCGATGTCGTGACACAAGGGGCTGTTTATTTCATAAAACAATTTTAGCCATTATTGAGCCCTCCCCTCTATGGTAAGAAAAAATATATTACCGAAAATTGGCAATATGCGGCCAACGCTAGTGTGGATAGCCTATCGGCCAATCACAGCGGCTGCCGGGCTGCGCTTTAGTGGAGGGGGAAGACTCGCTGACCGTGATGGAGCCAGAAGCGGCGAGAGAGCGAGAGAGTGAGAGAGTGTAAGAGTGTGTGAGAGAGAAATCGAATAGGGAGAATATCACAGAAAAGTAAATATGGCTGAGATGTGTGCAAAGCAGTCATTGTGGATCCTGCGTTAGCAAGCTGTGGATGGATCCAGACAACCAGGTTCAGGCAACTGGTTAACAAGCCCAACGCTAAAAAGTAACTGACGACAATATTGACTGTCAATATTTTTACAATGTCTACTAAATAGTGTATATAATTAAATGCTACTTCTTGAAGAAGCGGTATGAAGATGAACAACGGTATGATCAACAAACAAAGACTTCATAAGTCAAACATTAGGAATCAATGGGTGTTAACTAGACATACGTTCCCATCCTTTAGAAAACTAGAAACTTGGCATATGTGTAGCTTTCGTATATGTGCTTTTCAATATATACAGTGTTTGCAACAAGAAAGGAGACGGCAAAACTTTACTAATAACAAAAATAAAAGTTTTTGTATTTTATTTTAGCATATTGTTTTATTTATTACGCTACAAGGTCAATAGTATGTTCACTCACCGTTATTATTTATAATGGCTTGGCACCGATACCTCATACTTTGTGCCAAAGCTGCTGCATAGGACGCAGGAAGTTCTTTCCATAACTTCTTTAGTTGTGTCGATAAATTATGCAGATTTCTTATACGCGTATCCTTCAGTTTCTGCTTCATCAATGCCCGAACATTTTCAATCGGGTTGGCATCGGGTGATCGTGACGGTCAATCCAATGTCTCAATGTCTTCTTTCTATGTTTGCGGTCATTGTCTTCTTGCAGGAGCCAATTTCGATTTTCTTTTTCAAACCATTTATTAATATATGAAAGAAAGCCCCGCTAGTAAATTTTGTTCATAAATACCGCATCGAGATTTTTGGTAAAAATCACTACATTTCCAAACCCTCGCTCGTTGAAGCATCCCAAACACGAACTTTTCCTGGGTACTGACTAAAATTTCCCTCAATGTCCATATATGCAAAATAAAGTACCTTGGAGTTGTCGCAGATGATAAGATCAACTGGAAGGACCACATACAGGACACTGTATCAAAAATCCGCCAACTTATCCATACACTTAAAGTACTAAGGATGTAATTGCAAAACCCTTAATCAAAACTATCTATTATGCTTTAGTCAATAATATACTATCGTATGAGATACTTGGATGGGGTGGCGCGTCACTTTCAGCTTTAGATCCCTTTCAAATGACAATTTAAAGGGTTCCGACTACTAGACATACGCCAATTATATGTAAAAATAGTAGTAATTTTCGATTACACCCACACCGCGTTATATAACTAACGCTTACACTATAACAGCTCGCACAGTTACAAATAAAACTAAATTCGCACAATGACACTTCTTTTCTATCTCTCCGATTACACGTCAGAATCAATGCGGTACTCAATGTAAAGTTAGATACCATATGAGGAAGAAGAATTATGACGGAATTTAATAGAGATATGAGGGGACGAAACGGAGAAATGGATTAACTATAGTGATATTTAAGAATACATACCTATATACAATTTATCTTCTTATATATTCATGTGTATGTATGTGAATATATGTATTATCATTATAAATAATATGTATTAAATATTTTAAATAATGTATTTATAGTACATATGTATACTATTTTATTAAAATTATGTTAAGTATATACAATATTTTATATAAACAGAAAATAATTATTAAAATAAAAAATATTTTTTAATTTACCACGTTTTTAAAAAGTATAAAATAATTTCTCCTAACCCCATACAGAAAACGAAAAACGTGAGGCGCATGCAATAGATAATTAATTAATGCATGAATAGTTCACAGTTCACCATCAGATAAAAAATATTTTTTATTTGAATAATTATTTTCTTCTTTTTAATCTTGTGTGTATGAAATAATGCAACTGATTTTAAACATCTTGATGAGATGAGAGTAGGGCTAGATCGAGAGTTGTATAAAGGCATTTCGACTACAGAGCAACTTCGCCTCGCCTCGGGCGACTTCCAATCGGTGTCAGTTTTTTGGGCCCGAGGCACGAACTATTCTATTCTATTCACGAAAAGACTCACTGCACTACTCGGCTTCGGTCTTCCAGTGTCAGGTAAAAAAAAACATGCGTGATTATTTTTGTGTTTTTGCTCTTCTGAGCAAAAATAGTACATAACTAGATTATGGTTATTATTTATTTTGAGAAATGTAGGAACTAAGTGAGAAATAGCCGTTCAATACAGCTCCAACTAGAATTGTATGCATTTTTATGTTTGATTTCGTGTTAGATAGTTTATATTTAAAAAAATATATTTTTTAAAACTACGGTTTTGTTTGTCTCAACGACTGCCTGCTGTCCACGGCGGCGTCATTTGATGAATGCATGCAAGCTACAAATGACGGCAGGCGTATATTGCATCATTGCACATGTCCACGTAATCGTCATACAATCGACATGTAAGCTACAAAACGGTTCAGTTTCTTTCAAGTAGCATCACAAAAGCACATCTTTTCATTGGGAAAATGTCAAGTGATGATGAAGATGTGACTATAGCATAAAACGTTATTAGAAGATATTTATTAGAAGTATCATACCTACATCATACAACCAGGACATACTCTAGTATAAAATAAAAAGGAATTATTGAAGTAGAAAATGAATTATTTAATATAAAAACACAATTATTGAAAAAGTGAAAACAAAAAGAACAAAATTAACTGCTGAGGCTTTCATTATTGTAAAATAAACATATGTTTGCTTCTTGCAATACGCCTGAGTAGTATGACAAGCTGCCGCACGGGCTGCCTGACGAATGCATGATGAACGCAAATGCCATGTTGCCGCTCCGTGGACACACTTTCGTGTGTTTCTACGCAAAATGCAAGCAATCGTCAAATGACGATAGCGTGCGTATGATGTGCGGTTTACGTAGACAGTAGCCCTTAGCTTTAACCATTAACCTACACGCGTTTTTTCCGTTATTTATAGACATGCCTTTAAAGGATTCTAAAACTAAAAGAGTTTTTCGGGTATCTATTGGTGCAAGGTACGTTATTAACTTTCCTCGGCTAGTTTCCAAACTCAAGTGTTTTTTATGATTGCACTTGCCTGAGAGTAATGTAGATCGTCCGCGCAGGCTCTCGCTCGAGCTTTGAGCCGGTATAAAAAATTGCCTAGTTCTATTGCGGTGTATTGAAAGCATTCACCATCATCTCCTTTTTCCCTATTTTTTTGTATGAAAGGTATACACATAGTTAAAATGGGTGAGAGTGCACAGTGCGACCGCAGCTGCCACTTGCACGTCATCCATTTTGCCCAGCGTGTGAACGATTGAGTTCCTCGCGAATTTAAGCGAGTGTGTGGTGACGCTCCTCGTACTTGGCTAACTTCGTCGAGTACTTCGGCAAGGAACTTCGGACGAAAGTGTAGTGGACGCTTTATGTTTGTACGGAACGCATCCGCAGTTTAGATTCTAGATTGCGAATAAAGCGCTAGTAAATTGCGTGGATCGCAGGCCGTTTGAGTGCGAATGCCACGGCATTGTTGTTTGTGCATCTCGCGTTGCATTCGCAGTGGAAGATAAACAATAGGTCACGGTGTCAACAGCGCGAATGGCGCGCTCGTACGTCGTTTCGTTACTCCCCGCGAGACGGCGCAATGTCACGTCACGCCGGTTGACGGTGATAATGCACACCGCACAGTGTGCATATGTTTTTAGTCGTTAACTTATTGTGTCATGAATTTAATAATAAAAGTAAGAAGGTGTGATTAAAAAATATGTTTATTTTTTTATGTTACGAATACTAGTTTTTTCCGTATCATACACCATCAAAGTTGTCGATGATAAGTTTTTGAGTTCAGGATGGGAAATAACGCCGTACAAGTAATGTTAACTAATATTTTTTTTTAAAACATAGGTGTCGTGGGACACCCGATAGGAGCGCAGCTCTTGACTAATCCTGAGGTACAGGCACTTCTAACGATCAAGCTGCGTGGAAATGCCACAATTGAAAGAAGAAGAAGCACCTCGCACTGATGACGGTAAAGCGTCTCATTACATTTTCGCCAGTTAACTCTCGCCGCGTGTATCCCCGGTTAAAGAGCTTTGCTCCAAAAAATCTTTATTTTTTTCTGTTTGATTTGTGTCGAGTGTCTGGATACTGGTTCCTGTTGAATTTCGGGTGCTGACGAGTAAATTTTGACATGTTACTTTTTTCTTATGTCTCATGAAAAACACTTAAAATTAGATATTCTTCAAAAGCGATTCATCATCATTCATATATTAAAAAAAACATTTTAATTTTTTGTGTTGTTAAGGTGATTACACAACAGTTACATTACACATAATATAATATAATTTATAAACAAATGCTGGTAAGCACGATTAATTAACAAGGTGTGATAGGAAAAAACTAACATGATTTTAATTATGAACGTTAATATTCAATTGTTTTATTTTAAGATAGGGGTAGCAAATAGCAGGTGGATTTTTTTTATTTTATTTAAAATATTGATAAATATGTTTTTCAATACTAAAACATAATTAAGTATGTACTTAATACTTCTTTGTCACGCCACACAAACTGTGCGCCGGTTGACGGTGATAATACAATACCGCCTGAGTGCCTTTTCGTGTCCTTAAATCAATATTTTCCTCGTGGGGCAAACCAGCCTCGTCATATTCGGCGATCGTTTGGAATGCTGAGGGTTTTATCTTTGCGGGTCGGCTGTTGGAAAAGGTGCGTTGCTTGATTTATCTCTTTCTTACCGATTTTACGGACTCGTCACACAGGCCTCTACGGTCTTCACAAAATTCGTGATTGCCGAACGAACGTCCAAAAGAAGTAATTTTTATGTGAAACTAGCCCGTCCAGTCATTATTACGCCATTATGATACCTAGTTACTCGTTTATCTAACATACCCTTGAAGATCTGACTTCTGAGATGCTACGTATTCTCAAATTTATATATTAATATGGGATGGAAAGCTGACACTTACAGACGCTGTTATGTTAGTAAAGCTTGAAGCCTTCGAAATGTGGGCTTATCGTAGGATATTACTTATAGGTACATGTACGCTGGGTTGACAGAGTCAGGAATGAAGATGTCTTAAAGCGTTTGCACAAGGATATGAAATATCGAGGTCAATATAGACCCTCAAGCTCGAATACTTCGCGCATATCACGCGTCATCCCGAAAGTTGCATTTAATAATAACTCAAGACAAATGGCCGAAAGAAGGGGTCCGTCTCGGCTTCATAATTTTCAGGATTGACTTCATAAATCTACCACATCATTGTTTCGAGCGGCGCGGCGGCCAATAATAGCCAATAATTATGATAGCCAACGTGTGGTAGCGGACATGGCACCAGAAGTAGAAGACTCGTTTATCGCTGCCAGTGGGTCGTGCAGCTCGATTCATATAACCGTATTGTTTACTTTTGTCGGCATGACTCACAGCTCAACTCCCATCCGGCCGCCTCCCCGAGGAGGGACTAAACCGGTGAACCCGCTATGCGGTCGGATCTGGGGTAATACCACGGGCGTCCCTGGACGGTTGATGTATTGGTCGGTTTACCGGTCTAGAAGCGTAACGCGACCTAAGACGCGGGAGTAGATGTTGACCTAATGACACATATCCTTCAAAATGATCCACTGGCCACCCGATTTTGGGTGATTACTCCGAGCAAATGACACCTCGGGTCCGCAATATTTCCGAGTTACGGAATACCGCGTTATCACATAAGGTAGAGGCCGCGCAAGCGACTTCGAGCCTGCAACCAGACAGGAGGTCGGAAAAATCTGACCACATCTATGAGCGAGGGCGCGAGGGTACCGCAATGGGTTTGAAAAATTCCCAGTGCCTTGTGGTAAGGAGTAGAACTCTCGCGGCAGTGGGAGTAGTTAGATACGTGGATTGTTATGTCAAAATTGTCTGCGTTCATTTCATGGCGATATAATGATAAAGTTCGTTGAAATGCCTCTGTGTGGCGGGTTCCCCCCTCAGCACGAATTTTAAATTCAATCCTGTCAGTTTTGGTATACGCACCGGCATCATTTTGGTGGGTATATGCATTAATGCTTATAACAATATTATCAAATGTATATGTTCTCAAGTACCGGTTGAGGCAAATGGTCATACTGCAGCACACTTGGTATCAAAACACTTAATGAAAATCCCATAATCAAAATCTCAATTCGCCGTTTCCTCGGCCTAAATCCCTCGTCGTGCCTCCTTCATAAATCACTCGATCCGCTTCCAATTAAGCCGATTAACTAAATTAGCAGTTGATGGGAACTGGTTTTTTGTTTCTTTAATTTCGTAGGTATCGTCGATTTTTTGAGTTATAGTTCTTGTTCTATTTTTTGAGGGGAACAGGTTTTTAAGCGCCGTCAGTGGGTGACTATGGCTGTCGGGATTGCGAAACTATTGGTGCGGACCAGATTTAGATTTGAGGTTTCGGTCATTCGAGAATTGTTAATTATATATATATGTATTAAGTCCTTACCTATATATAAAGTTGCCGTTCTACAAAGAAAATTTAAGAACACATTTAGTATGAAAAATGTATAAAAATTAAATTAATTGTAATTGCCATTTTAATGGGTGTTGGTTATACTGGCTGTAAAACTCTTCGGGAAGCGAATCCGGGGAAGCAATTTAGGGTGTGGAATACGGTAGATGACGAAGAGTGGCCAGTCGCAACTCATGCAATTTTGCCACTGTTTGCTGTGAAAAGTGTGGTCGTGCGTTGCCTTGTAGAAGCAGTGGCGAAGAGCGATTGGCCAGGGTCACTTGTTTAATTGCGAATTACTCCATGATTGTTTGCAGTTATTAACATTATATATTTGCGGTAACTGTAGCGCCATACTGACAGAAGCTGTAATGGATAACACCGACATAGTAACTCATATTCGATAATGACGCGAATTTTCAACTTTCCCATGATTGCACACACGAAAATATCCGACCAATAACAAATTACAAAAAGACAAATGATTGACTGATTTTAAAAAAGGAATAACATAGCTTTGGAATAAAATTTATTTGAATTTGAAATTCTAACTCAAACTGAAGTTATGCAAGTTCAAAATGGCCGGTGTCAAACACAGCCACTACATATTTAGGTAAGGAATGACCCAATACATCCTAACAATAAATAATACGAGGTTTTGAGAATTGGACATAGGTTAAACTACTGCCTACTATTTTCATAATATACCGCGTAAGTTTTTATTAGTGAGGACATTATTTTACACAAAAAAACTGTGTTTAAAATGTTCCAAAAAGTTTTGGATTTCATAATTTTTTGTTACCGAAGAAAAACTCTTTTTATGTTCAACTTTCGGATATTCTGTATTTTTTTCAGTGAATAACACAGACCTGAATAAAAAGAAACATAGATATTTCCGCCTACAATTTTTATGGCACATGAACTAAAACTTTATAATTCAAAAAAATATTTTAAAATATGTAACTATTACACAAACAATTTTTTTTTTGTTTAGTTTTATGTGTAGAATCACCCACTTAAAAACGCAACCTGTATTTCTGTATTTCTCCACGGTCACAGTCATTCGAGATCCATTCCGACGCACTCAACACTAACACGCACTGCGTCAATTAAAATATCGTTGGATGCATTTCGCTTTCCAAGAGCGAGTCGTGTGATACATTCGTTTGCGCGCGCGCATGCAAGTAGTAAGTAGGTATTTATGTACATAACGAGCGCAGATTTAAACGTAATCATCATTTCGGCGATGCTGCGATCGGAGTATAATAATAGAAACAGTATTTCAACGACCGTGTGTTTATTTTCGTGGTACCTACTTACTGTACGATACGAGTATGCGATATTACGCGACACTTTAGAAGTGCGCCAATTTTGAGTGTCATTTTATTGTGTTTGTGAAGGAGAATGAATGGCCAACAATGTATGAGACCTGGGCCCTACCCTATATAGCAATGATTCAAACGCAAATGAAAAGATATTTTTAAAAACGCAAATGAAAAATACGGGCCAAAGTTGCTATTACTATTCTTGCATGCATGTAAGTCTATTATGCGCTCATCGATGAAATATCAAAGGTTAGCTGTTGGATATTGGCACGTAGCAATAAGCTCGCCTCTTTGTTGAAAACAGTTTTTTAAAAATATATTATTATTAAGTAAGTACGTATAACGTCTTCTCTTGATTTGATTCGGTGTCTTTCGGCGGCATTTTCAACTTAGAAATTAGCCAAAAATAAAGTCCACACTTGTTGAGGGCCTACCGGGATGTGGTTCGCTGTCCATTGATGCGCGGCCATCTTTGAAACGGACATGCCTCTCCTGTATTCGAGAGATGCTCCTAGCGTTGACCCCGAAAGCCTGTTAAATCTTGTGAATGGTTTCCACTTGGGTATTACGAAGCTCGTAGTCAAATTTATTCAATTTCTAATAAGCCCTTCCATCCTTGACAATACGATGGACGCTCACTAGTCAGCCGATTGCCAGCGACTGACAATTTCAACGGGCGTAAAAGAAAGTATGCGCTGATGTCCCCTAAACATCGCTATGCTCGGTGCGTAGCACGCTTCCCGTGCTTCATTTGTTTACGAAGAAAAAAATAAGGTCAAGGATACTTTTTGAACATTCTTGAATATTAAAACCGTAACAATCCCTAATATTGCACTAACCGCTTGAAGAAAAAACCAGATTAATGTATTATTCATTTAGTATAAGTAATAATATTATTTCGATGCATACTAATTTTCTGTATATTATTATTCATAAATAGATTGGTGAACATACTTTAAATTTATACAAAACCCTGTCTGATATCGTAGTCATTTTGTACGCAAATTTTGCATTATATTAAGTTATGGATATCGGAAATACTTGAATGAACTTTATTTCAATAACTGGAAAATTGTGCAAATCAAATAAACGAAGCCAGCACCTAACTAAATATCAAATTCCGGGATATTCTCGGTGAAGTAAATATTTGCAACGGTTTTTGTATTTCTAGCGCTAATGATTTCGACCACTGGCAAAAAATAAAATCCCCACGGGAAACAGCCAAAACGGCCAATCCCCGCTAATTAATTACTCACGCAATACGGACATAACAGTATATCGCAATGCCGATAAAGCTTACGACTGCAATGTTAAGAGCCATTGACGCGGTTCCGTGGCTCGCGAACATATAAAATGGCAATGTCTGTCTGCAGGCGAATTTATAGAGAAGAACGGCGAAACCGGCTCTTAGCTTTCGAGGTCAGCGGGTTTCGAAATAGTTGTAAATATATCTATGTGAGTTGTGGCTGCGGCTATATTAGCTCTCGAGGGTATGTTTTCGCGTTGCGATGGTGAACTATGTGTTGACTTATCGGCATACCTGTACATTGCCCTCGAGCTGAAAACAATGGCTAACGATGGAGGCAAATGACAATCGCATAGATTTGAATACGCCCGGTAGCTAATTTAATGTCATTTTTCTATTTGAACATTCAACTCACATCTGAAGGTGTTTTTCATCTTGTAAGTCATTCACTCCTAGATGATGGACACGACCAGGTTCTGTCATATCTGTTCATACTTTAGCTATTTTTACTGCAATTATTATTGGGTATAATTCTTTCGATATAACGACTATTATTATTCATAAAGTCACTCTTCACCAATTCGCTCATTTTTAATTATTCGTTCATCTTAATTATGCGCGTTTGCATTTTTCTGAGAAATTTGTCAAAAATGTATTCATTTTATGTACAGACTCAGTACATGCCAATGAAAGCAGTTCCAGGGCATATTAGGAGGAGCTTAAATTTCTCAATAAAATGTCGAGAACGAGACGCCGCAATAGATACCTGGTGTTTTTCTATTTCCTTTGTCCTCCTTGAGTAGATTCGATTAGTTAGGCCGTGACTAGAATACTCCAGTCTCGGTCTACGGGTATACCAGGTGGCACACTATTTAAAGGATAGGAACATCGGCTCCTTGAAAGGTAGGGATGGACTCATCTGCCGATATTTAACAACCTGAAGTCACTACTGGTAATATTTGTGGGTGGACAATATAGGAATTTAGGGTGAGGGAGAGCAGAGTAATGGTTTTAATTTTTTAGTTTTAGTCGCTATTTTGCACAGCGGCAGCGTCACCATTTCCTGGGCCACTTTCTTGCTATTCTTAGATTCCATGGCATTTGCTGTCGCGTCCTCAGGGCCTCAAACCTCAATCCTGACCACTGAACCATTTGATTTAGGGTCGCCTGGAGGTTAATCAAGGGCAGTGGCATGCCTAGGGTTAGTGAATGGGGCAAGCCCGACATACCTTTTGTGTTTTCTTACGCTTTTCATAGTAAAAAAATATATATCTTTTTACTCT
>JAOPUG010000036.1:6990308-7002609 GCA_027564375.1 Micropterix facetella | reverse complement strand
AAATTAATGTACATATATAAATACTTGAATGGAAAAAACAATGACAAAATGATTGTAGGATATACCTATTATGGAATTAAATAAATTATCAAAAAAAAAAATTAAACATTATGTGCGTTTCCTATGGCTCCATATATCAGTGTGTTTTATTTTTACGATAACTTAAAATGCCTTTATAAACACACGCATGTAACCTACCTATTTCATTGGGCTCGATAGTAGTGGACTTCTCATGTGATATTATGGGTTATTTTTTAGCCTGTAGCTGGTATCTGTGTAATAAGTTTTTACCTTAGCAATGTAATGTAATCAAAAATACATATAGCAAATTTTCAAGGTACTCTTTTTTTCTTAGGATTAACTCGAAATATATCCTAGATAAGGAATTACAAAATTGTTTTGACATAGTTATTTAATCTGTATAGTGTCGGTGAGCGGTGAGTGTCGGTGTCGGGCCGCGCAGACACACGCCAGACTTATGGCGACCCAGTAATTTAAAAAACAACTACTCTCTTTGTCGGGAAAACTTCAGGTTAAGTAAAGTCCATATAACACACTTTAATCTGAAATCAGGCCAAAGTTAATAAAACATGAGAAGCATTGTTGTGAGATTTTATTTCGTAATAATTAAATAATAAATAGAAATAAGTTCAATTTAAATTGTTATTTTGAATACCTGATAATATAACAAATATTGTTGTTTTTGAAACGGCTTAATATTTTTCATTATTAAACCATGGACCTTTTTTACACGAGTCCATATCATCAATATCATTATCATATCAGACCGCTCATCCGCGTTATCATTTCTTGAGAGTAAATTAGTTCTGAATATGAGAGGGGGATTAACACGTTCTTGTCGGACTCTGATAGTCAGCAAATATTCCGATGACGGATTTGCTAAACCACAATACCTAATTTTAATCGCTCATGATTCACATACCTACTGCATTTATTCAGACGCGATCACAGCGCGCAGACGCCGGTTTGCCGTTTTAATTTGTACCGTGGCGTTTCTGGGCCAGATTGTGCCCCGCCCCAAATTTTTAAATATAACCTTGGTCGTTTCAAATACCATAAAATTTAATCCTATCGGGTGTTTTTTTACACAACGAAACGCCCCACGCACGTCTTTCTGCTTTTGTTTTTGCCGTTTCGGCCCGTACCTTGAATGCCCCGCCGCCGCGCGCTGCTCTCCTATTCTTTTTGCTCTATCTGCCTTGTCCCTAAGGACCGATTCGATAACATTATCCATCGGTTTTATAATAGTTATAATAGAATATACTTTCGATTATGAAAAGGCTTTTGATTATGTCGCGTAGAGCAGAGCTTATGTGAACTAAGATACACCAACATACTTTCAAGATATTATTGTCAATCTAAAAATCTTCCTCCCTATTTTTATCGATTTTAAAGCTGCCTGTATACCTAATCAACTGATAATTATGGTGATACTTTCAACGGCTATTGTTAAATGCCTCGTAAGAGTGCAGACATTCCTGACAGAACGCTTCTACACCTTCTATGGGCTGCGACAGGTAGATGCATTGGCATGCTTGCTATTCGATTTGGCTGTTGAAAATGAAATACGTAACTCTGGTAATAATAGTACTGGCACCATCGTCAATAAGTCGGTACAATTACTGATGATATTGATATCATTGCAAGCTCTCCGCAAGTCCTCAAGCAAGCATTTTTAGTAAAAAAATATGTATGTAAGCTACTTAAATAACTATATCCCTAACTGCAATAATGACCAAACCAGGACACATTTACATAGAGGCACTACTCCGTGCATGATAATGTATGAAAGATAAGGTGTAACACTATTGCCAGCATGTCAAACGTCGTTGCCAAATCTGCGTTTCTGGTATTAGCATATGCACTGTATATCTAGCATATGTGGAGCAGTGTAACTGCCAAAACTCCAAAAGCCGTCAGCTATCTTGCTAGAATGAAGCCGCGTCCTTATCTATTGTATGAGACGTCATTATCTATCATTATGTAAGTATATACCCTCTGGACTATCCGTTGCATTTTGACTATAGGAAGAACTTACGACCAACAGTCTTGCATGGACGACTCAGACATGTCACCTTGTTGGTAGAGCATCATCATACTTTCGTTTCTACATTACATTGCGGTGTGATTTGTCATTCAGTATAATGGTTTTCCTGTTTACATTACGTCTCGAAAATTTGACGGATTTCTTGCATAAACATAGCTTAATATACAGATGTCCGAGTGCAACAAAACTAGTCTAGCAATTTCCGTTTCATCATTACGACGTGTTAAATTATTTTTGTCATTTTGGACAGAGTAGCAAAATGCATGAGCCTGAAGATAAATCTGGAGAACACCAACTAAATGTCTGCCTACATTAAAGAGTGAACCAGTTACACATTCGAATCTGTTATGAAATTCGCATTCTTCGGCTAATGAATTGCCAGCGACAACTACACCAATGAAGAGGTGAAAGTACGTTTAATGACTGCAAATAGGCGTTACTTCGGACTCAATAAAATCCCGTCTGTTATCCCAGAGGACGAAGGCACCAACTCTTGAAGACACTCATTAGACCATTAGACCAGTCTTACCTTATATGCTTTAGAAACGTGAACTCTCACCAAAGCACCGGATGAAAATGCACCACATATATTTGATCAGGAGGTTGGTGCGTGAAAAAGACAAACGGAATGCGTGTAAAAATTCCAAAAAATGGGAAGGCTCAGGTGGTTAGTGGATGTGGCAAGGATGGAAAATAAAAAGCCGTTGAAGTGCATTCTTTGTGGAAAACCTCAGTGGTGGTTAAAACAGACCGAATTGGAGTAAACAAATGGATAAACAAGACTCAGGATCTGGTGGAATGGAAGAAGATTCTTGACGAATGCAAGACTTTAATGATGGTGATGTTTTTCTGCTTCTTATTTTCGATTATTTTTCTCAAACTTTTTACATTAGTAAATCGACATTATCTAATATATTCTAATAAACTTTATGTACTACTCCCAATTTCGCAGTGTTAAGCGATTTCGGACTTACCTAACCCGTATTCATCTTTGATAGATATATAATATAACGAGATCAGACTTTTCTCACATTCATTTTAATCACCCGTATATTGAACGCTGTGTTAAAAATATTTTTCTTACCCGTAAATAAGAGAGAAATATAAAATATATCAGCACATTACATACGTATTTATTTTTTGGTCTTCCAATACCGAGATTTTTTAACATTTGATCAAAATGGCGGACTTTTTGTGGCCAATATGAGAATTACGTTTTTAATGCGTTAATATAAAACTCGTAATTCTCAATCAGGATCTCGTTTATCCCATTTCGGCACTAGTAGGTGGATTATTTATTGTTGCTACTCTTTAAATTTATAGAAGTCACGCTTAAGACAAAACAGTTTTACAGCATGGATTGCTGAGTGAATTTTATTACTCACCGATTTTATTTCAAAGCGACTACTTGTCAATCAGCGGTTTTATGAGCTGCCTTATTGGACCGCTTACACGTAGGTTTTACGACCGATCGATCAGATTAAGTCGTTTGTACCAATTTTGCCAATATTTTATGCGCTTTTCGGAATTTGTGGATTGAGTACATTTTAAATGGGACTTGGATTAAGAGGCGGAGTTTTTAATGAGTTAATTTGGCAGTGGTGTGCTTAAGAATGATTAATTTTGCTGAAACTGTCTGCAGGATTGAATAGTGATTTCTGGAATCATTCTGGTAGATGCGATGATAATGATATGCAGGGATAGCGGATCACTTGGCTACCTGCAATTTTAGGGCCATTGGGGCATACTCCCCTCCCCTTCCCCTATAGTATGCCTATTGGCCACTTGTCCTTAATACATCCTGCAATCATCTCACCTGGGTGATCAGCCGTAGAATCCACGACGGACAGAAGTCGCACCCGTGGTATCCTTCATGTGGCCATTATTTTCTTTTTTTATAGCCGAAGCCGGGCAAATCCCTAGTGTGTGAGTATATTTGTTAAGTAGTCAGTGCCCAGTTTAATATTCCAAGGCGGAACGCGGTAGCAGAAACCTCATCCACTACCCCAGTATTTTTAACGACAGTTGCAGTTTATCAGGTTGTTATAACGACTGTTGTCGTCTTGTCACCCTGAAATGAGTCACAAAGATTTGACGAAAACGATTTAGCGATCCAGCTCCGCCTCAAGCAGGGCAGATACCAACCTCAAATCTCGAGGCATCGAGAAGGAGCCCTGTTGGGGTCCCTCACGTAGTGATGGGTCATTCCGGATACACCCGGGTTCTGAACACAATTTCTCTACAAGGAAGAAATCTGTTTCCTCCAAAATTTTACTGACTCCAGTCGGTATTTTTTTTATTGAAGTAATATCCCAAGATTTTTACAATATATCAAAGTCTAATATCTCTAATTAATAAACCTCTTATCTGATATTATTCAGTGGGAAATATTCATAGCGTCCGCCCGCGCTTGCGCTGGTTCGTCGTCCGCTGCCCTCGCGCCCGGGAGCAGAATTAATTTCCCTGTCTACTGCAGAGGAATAGACTCACAAAAAAGTCTGGCTCTCCATGCGGGTGCGGGCAGAGTCAGCTCCACGGCTATGACTCGGAGGGTTGAGCGATGAGTCATTCCGGAAGCACCTGATTTCTGGGAGTGGAATGACACGTCGCGTCGGAACGGTGGAGTGCTGGAGCCATAGGAAGAAGTGCCGGCGCTTCGGAATGGAATGATTCGTCGGTTTGGTGGAGTGGTGGAGCCAAAGGAGTAGATGGCTCCTCGGAACTCAGAATGGAATGGCTAGTCGGTGCGATATTTGTGGGGTTCCAATTCTAAGTAGAACCCGCTCTTCCGGATCTGCAACGTGAGCCGCGTAATCACCTCGTCGCCAACTTGACGGTAGCTTAATTCGGCTTCCTATTGTCTCCTAGGCAGAACTATTTCATATTGTTTCGGTTGGACGAGATTTTGTCGCGGCGAGTTTATCTTGGAAGCGGCCATTATAGATTACGAAAATGCCCCGTTTATTCGTTTCAAAGACCTTCATGAGAGTGTTTTAATTAGGATTTCATAACCGCCAGGAAGCCATTATCAGACAAGAAACGAGCGAAGAATGCTCGCAGAATATAATTAAGTACTTACATCGATAAAAAGAAAGAAACATCGTATAGTTGAATCCGGCAAATGACCAAAGAAGCCTGGAAAGGTATGTTTCCTGAGATGCGGGGTAGATGTTGAGACCTCATGTCACCTATCCATAGAAATGGTCTGATAGCCACCCTATCCCGGTGATTACCGCGGGCAAAGGACGCCACGGGTCTACGGCTTTATTACCGTTAACACCAGGTGGGGGTTAGCGTAAGCGACTTCGAACTTCGATCTTCGAAAATAATATACAGAGGGTGAGGGAGCCCCCGCTGCCTTGCCAGTGCCCTCGCTGTTTGAGGAAGTACTGCGTCGAGCCGTAGCGGAACTATACCAGAAGTGACTTCCTCCCAAAGTCTTTGGAACATAGTTTAGGGTGAAAACATAGACGGCAACAGATGTTACACTAGTCGTTTCCAACAGTCGTTATAACACACTTAGATGGCAGACTCGTCCGCAGCAATGGAAAAACTTCAACTGTTTTTAAAAATATTAATGTTGTTAGCACACACAACACTGTCTGGAAATTGGTTCCGTCATCCGCAACTCTGTTAGACGGAAAAGTTTATGTGGATACATCGAGAAACTTGTCCGCGATAACTTTAAGTCGTTCCTTCGGAGGCGAGAGTTCTTATTGAATATATACATTCGTTCAATATCAGCGTGATTGTAGCATACCGAAAGTAGGTCTCGAACAAGTTTCCTCACTTTTTGCGTACCTCCAACTTGCAATGTTGCGTTCTAAGGGTTTGTAGCCACTCCTCGTAACTCGACTGCCTCATCTGCGGTAACTCTGCGAAGCATCTTCTCAATCAGGTCGGTGTCATTCACGCTAGGTATTGACTTTTACAAGAAATTTAATATTTTTGACACAAACATACTATCTTGCAATTGCGGAGATGACAGAATTTCAGATTTTCTTTTTTCCTTATCTTCGATATACTCGATTTGATATACTGTATTCGAAATAACTCGAACCGTATCAGAACCTGCCTCTAATACACCTGCGGGCTCGTTTTTAAACTCGCGTCCATTTTATTTTAATCGACTGATAGGTTCCGATAGTGCGGGCGACTCGACGAAAATCTCCGCGTTGCACCGCTTTAGGAATCAAATTTAAACGAGGGCTTTGGGAAAAAAATGAGGAAGATTTATAGCGAAGACATTTAATGGTTCGCCGCGGCGCACAAAGAACGTCCACACACCGACACACGTACCTAGTCGTATATCCTGGAGATCCATCTGCGCCCTCGCATTCAGCGTTGTGAATTCAAAAGGCGGACTTTGTTTATTTTAGAGACGATCCGCGGTCCGCATAAGAGAATGTGTGCCCTCGCACAGATGCCTGATAAAATCTAGGCGGTTTTTTGAAACTCGATCGTCGCTCCTCGAGACGAATAGATTACTTCACAAAGCCGAGCGGTGGATGCGCCCATTGATTTGTATGGGGAATTTAATCCTATTTCAAATGAATGAGAACATTTTCACAAATAGTACAACCTATTCGATCCAATTAAGTTTCTTTTCAAGTTAAAATTAAATCGCTTTAAAAATACTAGGTTTAGTGAATGCATTAAAAAAATCGCTTATTATGGTTCTGTCCATTTTTACACGCGTAATAAACAAAATTCTCGACTTTCTTCCCTCTAACGTCAAAACCAAACCCTCGAAGTGCTGGGTAGCAATATAATATATGTAGTAGGTATTTTAAATACTACAATGGTATTTTTTTGTAAAAATAATACTTCATGATATATTTTCGAAAACAATGGCTCAAGCTTTTCAATTTTCCTAATATTGTGCCTTTTTATATACCCAAAATTAGAAAATATCATATAAAATTATTATTAGAATGGTTCTTAGATTCATAGCATTAATATGTAATTAATAATAGTTAAGTTTATTATAGTTTAATAATTACTGAGTATTTATTACTTTAATATTATTAAACTAAATAAGCGGGGTATTTTATTTTAATTTTTTTTTCATTTCTTGTTTAATAACCCGATTACATCACTAAATATGTACATCACTAAATATTACAGGAATAGTATAACTAAACTTTGAATAAAATACACAACATGGGTGGATATATATTAATATTATTTTTAATTTTTTGTTGTACGTATAATTCTTCTAAAGTCGATTTCAATTCGAACTGTCAACATTTTAGAAACGGATAGCGTGTCGGTGCATTCCTATTAAATTTAGAACAAAACGAACTAAATTTTGTAAAAAAATAGCACTTCTGTGCATGTTGCGCATTAATCCTAAGGGTTTTCCAGGTTTTTTGATTCTTATTTTGATTTTCCGTTTGGCGTGCAGTATTTCAGTGTTGCAATAAAAAAGTACGTATTCATTAATAAATTTTAAATAAACAATAAAACCTTGCTTAAAATAGCTAAATATTATGTGAATTTGATTATATAAATTAAATTACTCTGTCCTAAATAATTATTGTCTGGCTTGCTTGGTGCTTGCTGCCTTAGGCCTGTGATCAGTGCTAAGTTTCGCTTTTTTTCATCAAACTTTATTGCTATGGTCACTCATAAGATTGAAAATGAGGTGAGTGTAGAAATGTATAGGTATGTGTATATTTTTAAAATTGCAATTAATAAATCTTAGAAGATATTTCAATAGATGATGATGTGTAATATAGATATGACACCTCGGCACATGCACCCATACCATCCAACCAAGACAAAAGGACTCATCCCAGTACAAAATTCAAACTGATACGAGTCGACCGATCCAGCTATGTCTAAAAATCTCCAAGAGGTTTCGCATTAGACCGGTATTTATCTCAGTTGATAAATACCGGTAGGGTTAAGAGGTCGTCCTCTCTGTGGCTACAGCCTTCCCTTTTCCAGCCAATTCACCATCTCTTCGAAATTTAAAGTAGCAAAGCAAAAATAAGCGAAATTATTTTGCTATTATTTTTCTTTGTATTCATATTTAATTATCGTCCTATTCAAACGTATATAAATGAATTTGTGTATTTAGACTGGTCCGAATCACGATTTCATTAAAATTCTCTTGAACCATAACATGTATCATAATTTTCCCTCAAGACAATCATTATTCTACATTCTCATATGACAATAATCTCATGATCATATATTTAGTATTAAAAGTGCAATTACTCAAAACTTGCGAACGCTGGCGTTCTGTATTGAAAAGCTGCATGCGGTTACCATACAATCAAACCTCTCGTCATTACAATTTCTTTGGAAAAAATAAAACCAAGTTAAACGGATAAAACGGCCTCTCCAACTTATGTGATTTTAATTTTAATTGAATTGAAAACGGTCACGATATTAAATTCGTTCTAACAATTGGTATTATGTTGTTTCAGGTTGGGCCCATGCGACCTGCAACTGGGAGACACATGGGGGGGGATGCAGAACAAAATGAGCGTCGCGGCGCCGGTCAAAAAGATACGAAAAAAATCAGACAGCAAGCCCCAAGCGCAAATGTAAGTTAAAAACCGTTTTATTTCAAACGCGTAGACGCGTGCCTTAGCGGCACGGCGGGAGGGTTGTGATTCCCTAGAACCCACAGTGATTCTCCTTGAACGCACAAGTAAATTATATGGCCGGTTGGCTCTGTCATAACTGTCACGTGACGCTGATTTCACTAGAGAAGTGCGATGAAGTTTCAGTGCGTTGGTATGTGTAAAAGGTACCTATATGTTAGGTCCATCTACCTATGTAATTGCCCTTTCATTACACTGGCCACTTTGAACTTTAATAACTTTGGTTGGAGTGTTTGACTCCAAATTGAATTAAATTTTAATTCGAAGCCATGTTACTCCTTTTTCAAAATCAATCAATCAATTCATTTGTCCTTCTGCTCTGTCGAAAAGTTGAAAGTTCGCGTTGTTTTCGAATAATATGTCTTGTGCCGGTGTTATCCATTACAACTTCTTGCTGTCTGGCACAAAGTAAACGCAATTACAAAGGGTACTAGGAAGCAATATGATGCAACAATGAGTCGCAGGAAGCTCCTTGTTGCTGCATGTTAAGACATGTTCATACGTGCATAGTAGCCGCCGCGCCAAGTCGATGGGCTCAGTTATTCATTAGCAGTGAGACTGTAAAGTGCTTGCGATGGCATCGTGGTCACGAAATAAGGCCAGTTTTGCGTTATATTTTCGTGCCCGGTTTAAACATAGACCAGTTCTTAGAAGAAATGACTCTTGCACTAGGTGATGTTTGTCCACATCGTACAACGATATTTAGGTGGTATAGAGAATTCCAAATGGGAACTTTCACTCTGGAGGATGCTGAGAGGCCGGGAAAGCCACGAACGTCAGTTAGGGAGGAAACACGTTACTGCTGTGAGGAAAATTCTTGACGAGGACAGGCGAGTGACCTACCAACAGATAGAGGGTACTTTAGGCCTAAATACACCAGCAATTCGATCGATTTTGTATGATCATTTGCACATGAAGAAACTTTGTACTCTCTGGATGCCGCATCGACTGACTGAAGAGCAGATGACACGACGTGTGATTTGGTGCCCGGAATTGCTAAAAAAGTTTGATAAGGGACAATCTCGGTATGTGAACAACAACGTGACAGGGTACGAGACTTGGCTGTGCTATGACAATGTGCCGACCAAGGCTCAAAATAAAGTTTGGGTCTTTGATGATGAGGACACACCCGTAGTTGTCAGAAAATTCCGATTTGTACAGAAGAAAATGATAGCTGCATGTTTCAAATCAAGTGGAATTGTGGAACGTGTCGTTTTGGATACACAGAAAACAGTCACAGCTAAGTGGTATACTGAACAGTGCCTGCCTAAAGTCATTAGATCTATGAAGAACCAGCGACCAAAGTTATGAATGGACACATTCCTCCATAACGATAATGCTCCAGCTCACCGAGACAGAGCCTGCACCAAATATTTGACCACGGCAGGACCGAAACTTCTCGAGCACCCTCCCTACAGTCCAGACATTACTCCCTGCGAATTTGCACTGTTCCCGCATGTGAACACGAAGTTAAAAGGGAAGCGGTTTTCCAGCGATGAGGACCTTCTGCGGGCTTGGGACAACGAGAGTGCTTTACTCCCTAGTGAAACTTGGCAGAACTGGTTTAAAGATTGGGTTCGGAGGATGCAGAGGTGTATTGAATGTAGAGGAAATAAACTAATAAAAAATAAAATAAACAAAGCTGTATTGCAAAACTTTCCTAGTATCCTTTGTATGTACTGCCGAGAACTGCAAACAACGATGGAATAGCTCGCGATTTAACAACCGAGCTTGGTCAATCGCTTTTCGCCACTGCTTCTGATCACACACTTCACAGCAAACAGTTGTAAAGTTACAGGTAGACTATTCGTCACCCAACGTACTCGCCAGACCTTGCTCCGACAGACTTACAATTGAGTATATTTTTCCAAGGTAAAAATTCAACTCTTGAGACAGCGAAAAACGACTTCAAAGTATCCATTGATTCCTGTCCACATCAGTTTAACAGCAGAGGGATCAACCAACCCTTTCTAAAATAACAAACTGCGTAATATATAATGGGGCTCAATAATTAGATTTTATATTTTTGTTCGGTATTATATTGAATATTATATTTTTCGTACAAAACTGTGGTCTTAAATGTACTTGTATCTCTTTTATTTATTTAGTTATTTATTTGTTGAATAGGTACACAGATAACCGGGGAAATACATAAAGCTCTGGATGAGAAAGAACTAACTGTCATGGTGATGGTTGACCTCAAAGGCAGTCGATTGTGTGGACCATTTTATTTTTCTAAGCAAATTGAAATCTTTAAATTTTAAAAGTGATGTAGTTAAATAGTTTCGCAGATATCTTTATAATCGCTACCGAATGGTTATGTTTTGCAGCCAAACATCTGATTGGGTTTAAGTGCGTAGAGGTATACCACAGGGCTCCGTACTTGAACCACTATTGTTCTCAATTTACATCTACTACATTGGAAAGCACGTAATATAAAGTTCATACCTTAAATATGCAGATGACACACAACGTTACATTCACTATAATTGACGTACCTTCTAAAATAAACCAAATAAGCATGGACTTACAAGCAATCTGAGATCTCGAAGAAAACTGGACAAATTAAATCCGACTAAAACAATATGTACCCATGATTATCGCCATTCCGCATACACACACGATACTACTACTGGACTACCCAAAAATCCCTAATCCTTATAACGTTTATATTAGTTTTTACTTGAGCCTATTTGTTTTACCTATAGTTGATAGTTTATTTTTAGGTTCACAGTTTCTCTATGTTTATTTATTTCAATCTCTACATTGTCATAAAATTATAACATACATCTACTTAAGTAATATAAATTTGTAATAATATTAAAATTGTCATAAAAGTTGTAGTTAACCAACCACTAAGTTTTTATTGTAATGGTGTCAATATTTAATAAGGACTTCGGGTCCTTTTATTAATAATTGGATTTGGTAAATAAATAAAAAAACAAACTGTTGACTCCTCATAATATTGAATGCGGTCTTGCCTGTGGCCGCTTTGCATGTCAATTAGTGATTGTCGCATGCATGCTCTTGTAACACATTTTTTATCAGAAGTAAAAAAAACGAGAGATAAGGACAATCCATCGGTGAGTTTGCACAGTCCATTGATACATGCTCGACTCGTATATTCTGCCTTCTGTTTGTTGATGCTAGTCTGTTAGCGCGATATCAGCTCGCTCGCTGTGAGAGAAGCGGAGATATTATTTTCTCAAATTAAATAAAATCGAGATAAGGGGGAGTAAATACAAAATGATGGAAAAGAAACAACTATATAATAATCATTTATACTTTTTTGAGTTGAAATGAGCTTTAACAGTTAAGTATAAGCAGACGAATAGACGTAGGTAGTCTGGAAAATAAACCCAGACAGCTGAAACTAGATTTTTTTATTATTCTTAAATTATTGTTTGTATTCCTAAAAATATAGAGTTCCACAGACAATTAGAATTAACGTGCACATTAACAACATAATAAGGCCGATAACCGATTTCTATATGTGTGTGTGAAAGCGAGCGTGTGTGCGGGTATGTGATAAGAGAAGTTTGACGTTATGAAAGGGTTTGTATGGTCACAGCTTTGGAAAACAAATTGAATGATAAATTAAATAATTTATGGATAT
>JAOPUG010000036.1:6853449-6865377 GCA_027564375.1 Micropterix facetella | reverse complement strand
TCAGTGGCAACACGTTGACTCACAATCGCAGTGCGCCAGCTGTCCAGGCCACGCCCGAGTTCCCGTCCCCGGGTCAGTCGCACAGCGGGTTCACCGGGTTGGTCCCTCTTCGAGGAGGCTCCTGAATAGGAGCTGCTCCGCAAGCTGGGCTGGCCAAAAACATAACGGCCTTTTTAGCCCAGACTCCACGTAGCCATTGTGGCCCAAACCGCATAGCGGGTTCCACCGCAGAGCAGGTTCACCAGGTTGGTCCCTCTTCGGAGAAGCTCTTGGATAGGGGCTGCTCCGCGAGCTGGGCCGACCAAAAGAATATAACGGCCATAATAGCCCAGACCACATGGAGTTATTATGCACAAAGCCCAGTTGAGGTTAAGGTCTGTACGACCTGGTACCTGCCATACAAATTGTCCCCATAAAACCAGTTTTACTTTAACCCACCCAAAGGGTCACGCTAAAAATATAAGCAATTAAATCGCCCAAAAAGACTTTTCTCGACGTCTCACATGACCTGGAGTCCATTTAAAGAAGAAATATGTCTGTATGTCTGGATGTGTGAATGTCACTATGTACGATAGCTCCAGTAAAACAAATCCGTTTTAAAATTTTCTTTCGCCAATCGATAGTTATAGCCAATGCGCAGAGCTCAGTTGATTTTGGCTTCTTTGCGATCTACGGTTGGGGTAACTGCCATAAAAAATATTCCCATATAATCAGATTGACGCATTTTTGTGCAATGGAATAAACGAAAAAAATGGAAAAGTTATTGGCCGTGATGAGATGAGAGCCAGAGAAATGGCCATGATGTTGGCCATGATGGTACTGTCGCCTGGGATCGATCCATCACATCGAACGGGTCACTATCAACTAGAGCTTATTCTCGCAGAGCAATTGAAGTGGAAGAACATTTAGGACGTCATGAAATTCATCTCTGACGTAACATTTGAACCCCTTCCAGACAGTAAGTAACTCCTCTTCATTGAGGTGGTAGTTAAAGGAGTGGCACAATGTGTCTTATGCTTTACTTGCTCCGTTCAGGTAGTTGTTTTAGACGACCCTGAACATACTAATATGCTATACATACATACAAGATAATAAGTATATGGGCCGGAGTTTGACAAACTCTTGTGTTTTTTCCCCTGCCAAGTTTTATTTTTGTGTAGCTTGTACGTGGCTTTGTTAAATGAACAATTCCCAGTATTTATTTGGAAGTTTGTACAACTGCATAACGGATACTTCTCATATATAAATTCCAGGTACTATACAGATCGAATCAGTGAACTGTTTAACAAGGTTGTCATACAAACATAAAGCTTACTCAATATGGCCGATGTAAGATCTTGGAGTTAATTAAATCAAATGTTGGACAAAATTAATTTCTAACAAATGGTTCAATTCTGGTTTGGTGATCTCTACTGAAACCGCCGTCAAACTAAATGTAGGAAACGCTGCATGAAGCATGCAGTATAATCCGAAAAAAATATGCTTATTTGGCAAGAACAAGGTTGGATTTAGAACTAAACTCGGGCGACCTCGTCACCCCGAGGCTTTTCAACGAAATTTATCGTTATTTAACTACGCCACTGCCCGCGAGAGTCCGACTCCTTGCCACGAGGCACTGGGAATTTTCAAACTCAGGGAGGTACTCTCGTGCCCTCGCTCCCAGATGTAGTCAGATTTCTTCGACCCCCCGACAGGTAGAAGGTTTGAAGTCGCTTGCGCGGTGCCTCGACTTGCGTCCGTAACTCGGAAATATCGCGGACCCGAGGCGTTCCTTTAATCGGCGTAATCACCCGAGATCGGATAAACAACGGGTCGTTTCTAAGGATAGGTGACATTAGGTCAACATCTACCCCTGCGTCTTAGGTAACATACATTCCCAGACCCCTCCGGGTCTCAGTCCATTGACAGCACAGCCGGTAAACCAACCAGTGCGCCAGCCGTCCAGTTACGCCCAAGGTTCCGTCCTCAGATTAGCCGCACGGAGGGTTCACCGCGGTGGACCCTCTTTTTGGAGGCTCCCGGATAGGAGCTGCCCCGCGACTTAAGCCAACTGGATCACATGGCGGCTAATAAAGCCCGAGCTACACGGAACCATTTGGAACCATTTGGCAATAATAATGGGACTGCGAAGTTTTGCTTTTTCCTGCATCCGATGAGGTAGGGTAAACTGCAATGAACTCCTACACTATGTACAAGACCGTGGCGGCGCGTGTTCGGCTCGCCTCCACAATGGACAATCGCCCCACAATGAAGCCTATTTGTCATTTTATTTCTCTTCCGCGAGTCGCGGCTCTTTGTGATTGTCGCCGTGTTCATTGATGTGTCGTGTCGCACATTTATTTAGAAAAGAGTGGCAACAGCTTTAGGAACGTCCATAAACCATGTAACGCTTTCCGGATTTGTAAGCTTGAACGTATACGAAAGTTAGTACTGCCATTGATCATACATCTAAATGCCAATGGTTCTGCTAAGGAAAGTGGAAGGATGGAAAAGTAAATTATTTGAGAAACAACTTTTTTTGCCAATACTTGACTAAAATTATTTTACGGTACGTCTTGAGAAACAGATAAGGAAATTTCTTGTTGTCATATTCTATTGTTCATTATGGTGCCTGTCTGTAAAACCTAATAATAATAATAATAGTTAGGGAACACCTCGAGGGTTAGGTGTCAATGCCCCTATTGCCACCTCCTCCTAGCCCTGTAAATCCGTGCCTGCTAACTATGAACTAGATTTCTCTTACTTATTTATTTATTTAATACACGATGTACCCTGCCACGCGTTACTGTGGCTTAGTTCAGATGCCCGTTCTGATGCCCGTTCTATTACGTTCAACAGATGGGGCTCCCTATAACAATCTGATTATACTATGGTATAGCGTGTGTTGCTTTTACGTCCAACAGATGGCGCTGTAATAACTGTCACAGTTGTGACATCTATATAAATACACGCGCGTATTCGAATACAACGTTGTGTCAAAACTTCAAAGCAATTGGTGACGAAATTTTGGAGATTTAAGATTACGACCAAACGAACATTTACGTTTTTATTTATATACATAAGTAATTTATGCATTTAAGACTATACTCGGGCGAGCCCGTCACTCCGAGGCGTTTCAACGAACTTTATCGTTATATCACCTCGAGATGAAACGTACAGAATTTTGACGTAACTTCCATTATCCAACTACGCCACTGCCCGTTAGAAACCAAAACCAAATAGCGAGACACCGGGCAGTAACCTGTCCGGCGAGCTAGCCTCACTCCCTAACTACCAAATTTAGACGGATTTTTCCATCCACCAGTTTGATTCCAGGCTCGAAGTCGTTTCCGCAACCTCTACCTGTCGTGATAACGCGGCATTCCGTCACGCGGAAATATCGTGGACCCGTGCGGTTCTTTACTCAGCCGAGATCAGGTGGGCCGTTTCTAAGGGTCGTTTCTAAGGGTAAGCGACGACAGTTCGACACCTACCCCCGCGCCTTAAGCAGTATTAAGCAACTAGACTCTGGCTATTTGTCAGTTAAGCAAGGCCGGTAAACTGACTAAAACATCAACCGTCCAGGAGTGTTACCCCAGGTCAGACCGCAAAGCGGGTTTCACCGGATTAGTCCCTCTTCGGGGAGGCTGCCGGATGGGAGTTGAGCCGTGAGTCAAGCCGACCGGGTGTAAACAAAGATGTCCATATGGCCGCAGCTGCACATGTCCCATTAGGTCATAGATAACTAATGTCCAATATAATCTTACATTTAATCAGCTAACATACTAAAATAAAGAAGCAAACAATAAATTACCATACTGTCCGCTTTTTACCCATTTGCCGTTTAGAAGACACTGCTCGATGTATTTTATAAAAGGATTTTTAGATATCTCAGATTAATTTCATTCTCTATCAGATTATAAAGTCTTGGTGACATATACGTGTAGTGTCTCGGACTAAATGGAGAATTGTTTTTAGGTATTGGACATATACTCACCTGTTATGTATTTTAAATATTGATGGGCGCTGGCATCCGTTACTTCGTCTTGTGCCTTGGGAATAAGTCCCTGAAAGGAGAGGGGGGGGGGGGTTAAGAGACTTTAGTGTTACTGGAGCTAGGTACAGTGAACCTGTTTGATTCTGTTTTACAAGGTGCTAACAAATTTTCACTTCTAATCCATATTTTATTTTTATCTCTTGCAGCTATGCAGGAACCCACATTTCGACACACAGGCCTGTTTCATGCATGCACACACAAAACTGCGATAAAGTCGTTTCGTAAGCGTTTTTACAGCGAGGAATAAACGCGCAGGCGAGATACGGCGCGCCGCGAGCTCATACATGGTAAACTCAAATCCGTAGCTTCGAAACTACGAACGAGCAGTTAAAATGGATCACGAAAATATCTCACGGTAATCTGCCCGCCCTCCTCGACAACAACACTGTGTAATTCACTTTACATACGAGGTCGGATACGCTTTATCTTCTACGAGCATCTCTCACGCTGCATATCATTTTTGTACATATTTTATTGATATAAGAAAGCTGCAGGATAAATAAATAAAGAGGTCGTGATCAAGAAAATTATAATGATAATATAAAAATGGCCTATCGGGTAGGTATACGTAAAATATACTTAAGGACAAATAAGGTATGAGACAGCTAGTGGACGATGCATTTTATGCTGTAATAGGGAATAAGATTAAGGAAGATAGAAATACAGGAAAAGAGTAGAGGTAAAATTACTATGTTTCAATGGAAATCAAACGCATTTTAAAGACTCTTCTATGACTTAACAAAGACCACACAAAATACATGACGTTCAAAATCAACGGAAAGCAACAACCGACCAACTGGCAAAACATAGCTGTATATCGGTCGCGAGAACGTTTTCAGTATTCAAAATGGTGTTCATGTTTTGACCTATATGTTTTTTTATAAACGTGTAACCAACGCGGAAATAGTTTATTTAGGACGTCTTAGTTATAAGGGATCTATGGTTGCTCCGCTTAGGACCAGTGGGATACATATTTAAGATATATCAGTGTCTTTTTTATCATTTTGGTGTTTATCAGTCACTTTTATCATAATAAAATGACAAAAGGATCACAGAGACACTGACAATAATTCATGTACTGATATAGCGGCGATTGTGATTCTTTTACATGTGTGGCGGATCACAGTACCCAATACCTAATGCACTATAAAGCTAACGAACCTAAAAAGGAAAGGACCGGTTGAAACACTCCGATGCCGGAATCAACCCACGAAACGATGCACGGTTATCGCCATCGTAGAGCTGCATCACACCCCAGTTTGTCGCACAAAGCCAACCCTACGAGAAACTAACCAGGAGACAAGGAAATTAACGGGGACACAACCTCGTACGATGTCGATGGCGATGAGTCTGCTACTGTTGTTCGAAGTTTCGACGATTTTAATATTTTGAAGTGTCAATGTCCATATCTGATTATCTCACGGTCAGGACATATATGGGACATACTGATCCAGCAATGATGGGCCTATGGGTTAGACTGTGTGAATATGTCGCTTCAGTTTCCCTATGGTTAATCGAGTATACATTACAGTGTACAACAAAAGAATACCGTCATTCGTTCAACACTATTCATTTCAAAACGAGCCGAGTATTTCATACCAGTGGATATTATAAATTCAGAGATGTGAAATAAGCATAGACCGGATTACAAAGAATAACTATTTTTTATAGAGCGCTTCCGCAGGCCGGATTAAATAAGTTCGCGGGGCGGATTCGACATGAGTGCGATAATTTGGAGATCCCTAGTCTAGAGTAGTCTATAATGCCATAATTCTACTCGAATAAAGAAACACATCATACACTTCCACTAAAATTATAATATTCGGTTTCTATGCAATAATATTTACAAATGTGTTCCTAAGGCGCGCAGAAAGGTGAGAGCGAGGACGAAGGGTCAGCATATACTCATAATATAACTGCACCCATGAGGGTAGTTTCGTACAAATAGGGGTGACTTCGAGCAGTGAATACTTCATCCAATATAAAACACGAGACAATCTCAAGAGAGTACTTTGCTGCTTCAAATCTTATCAGTGTCATATAATGTCCGGAAATTTAGAGTAATTCGACGAAAATTTTCGAAAACCATATGTACATACATTTCTACTTTCCGCACTCACAGAATTGTGATCATCATACGTACAGTGTCATTTCACCACATCACGAAATTCATAGAGAAGCTTGACTTGCTGTCGTCCCGGTATAGGTAAAAGAGACATGAGAGCTCTCTGTATGTTCTACAAGATCTATGCGTCTATAAGAAGTCTCTTTCGTTGTATTTTGAACCTATTTTTAAAAATATTAAAATTTCACCGTCTATCGATTGTCGCCACAAGCTTTCTTGTGAGTGATTAGAATTTCAACCGATAGATGGAGTAGGAAAATTCTTTAATATTTCTGTTTTAGAATCTGATAACAAAGCGCGACGCTGCTAGCGGCGTCGGCTGAGATGGCTGCGGCCCGCGGCCGTAACGGGAGCCCTATGCTTCTTACGTCGTCGCATAAGCGCCTGATACCGATGCGACCGAAATCGAGAGGTTTTAAATACTGGTCGAAGTTTGATAACCCCTTGGAGTTTTCCCCCTTACAGGTTTTATAATTACATTGAAGGAGAAAATGACGTAATTCAAAAAAAAAGTTGAAAGATAGTTTACGTTGAGTGGTTTAAAAAGTATGCAGTCAATGGGGCGATCCGCGAAGGAGTTACGTTGAGAACAATATTTCAATGTTATACAATGATTCCATAGAGGGTAGAGGGTGTGGCGAATTTGACATATGTAATATCATGAACAATAGGATTTATTCTATAATACAAGAGCAAACTTTATTCTGTAGCCAAAGAGTTTCATTTCCATATGTTGCAATTATTTTTTGAAAATTGCTTATGTAATTGGCCAGTTCCAAAAACTTTCATTGTGACCTACATATATCATACTAAACATTTATAAATTTATATTATTTGGAGCAAAAACAATTTTGTTTTATTGGTGATTTCAATGCGCTGGCGCTTGCTGATGCTTTACCAGGCGGTGCCCGCGTAATTTTGGAAGTTTAGGTAATTGGTAGATATGAGAGGAAAAGTTAGGTCTATTTATAAAATGATGGGTCTCTGTTTCTTGAGGTTTTCAGGTTCCGTCACCAACGGAAAAGTTAGTCCGAGCCGTGTCGGACAGTTTATTTCCACGCTGCAATCGAGCGTGACTCTTAATCGGCCGTGCTGATTTCGTCACTGCGTGTCCTCAACTCGGCCTTTCTTCTATCTTCTATTCAGAGCCCGCTGTGGAGATTCCGAGAAACTGTCGCGACCGTGCTCGACCAAATCGGTCAGTTCATTGTGAGATTCGATCGCCCATGAACGGCACGGTATGCCCGCCAATGCGCGGGCAGATGTTATTAATTCTCTCGGTTCGATCACTTCATGAAAGACGACGCACGCCGCGATGCCCGCCGTGCGCTGAACAGTCATGTCATGTGCCATATTCCATGTCACAAAAGAGCATGAAACATGAATTGTATGGCCGGTGTGTTGAAGAATGAGGAGGTTACGGCGAGGAATAGTCAGTGGAGGTGCATTGAGTTTAGAGTTAAGGTACGCATACTATGGCGTGCCAAGGTCGGTGAAAACGACTTAAGCACAGAGGCGGAATTCCTAAAGGATTTGAGTTAGCGCCGCTATCGGCTACATTAAGTGGAATGATTTGTCAAGCGATACTCCAACGAAGAACAATACACTGAACGACTATTATTACTTGCGGGGAGATATCATTCTTACGCCAACGAAACTCCAGCGGAGCGCAACATACCGAACGCTTAATATTGCTTGCGCGGTGGTACCGTTCTTCTGAAATCGTGCGTGACAAATAATATATTTTTTTTTAATTCAAAGATTATAATGAAAATAATTAAAAATATGATTTCATCACATTTTAATAATTTACTTGGTGTTGAAACTATAATTTACGTGTTACCATTATAGTTTCAAGTTGTTTGCCCCTATTAATTCCATAAAAATCCAAAATACAAAAAGGTTATGACTTCAGATTTTATTTATTTTTATTCAGAAAAAAATCATAATATTTAAATTTCGCATCATAGTATATTATATACTAAAGAGTCACTTAAATTTGACTATAAAATGTCAGTTTTTCACTGTTTGGAGAGGTAGTCACCTTAAGGAAGGTTACCGACCTAAACGTTACATTGCATATTCAAAATAAAGATTTAAATATATATGTTTTAACTAAAATATATGTTATACGAATAGTTAGATAAAGGTCTATAAATTCATGTTACTTAAGTTTTGTTTAATATTCTTTTATATTTTATGAGAAACATGCAGAGAATATCATAAAAATTGGCAAAATTACTATAACGATTTTATTATACCAATTTTAAAATATCGTATCCCAGTGGTAATGGTATTTCTCAATATCAATAGCTGAAAGTCAATAGCTGATAAATCCTCTAAATAGATTAAAATTATTTCAAAATTTATAAAGTAAAAATTTGCAAAAAAAAAACCAACGAAAAGAAATACGCAAAAAATAAACATAGGGAATTTTTCTCGAATTTAGTAAAAAAGTAGTAAGTTTTAGAAAGTTTACAATTTATTTAGAGTATTCTTCAACTCGTTGACTACGATAACGGAAATAGTTTTCATTTTATATTGCTCTATAGTGATTATTATCATCCTCACAGGAAAAGACGTTTGGGCATTTTATCGAATTTCGTCCATGGATTTCTTGCTATATAGAATAAACGACGGCGTAATTTTTTGTTTACATGGTAGGTAGGTACCTTGGGCACCAATCCATATTTATTTTATAGCAAAATCATTCGTAAAAATTCATACCGTAACTGGTTTCTGCCTGTCACCTCTTTAAAAATTGCATTTATTGAATTTTTGGATGATATTTTTTTCTGAATACGGCTAGATTTTACAAAAGATAGAAAGACACCTATCAAAGGAATTAAATCGTTTTGTCACCGTTAGACCTTCCACGATACAAAAGAAATATATTTTTTTAATGGAGGACCAGGAGGCCCATTTTGTTTAACACATATTTTCATCTTTTAGGATAGCAGTGATTTTTTTATATTGTCGATAGAAATTGCCCATGTATAATTTTATTTTATTTTAAAGCAATTCACATATAGTACAATTTAAAAAACATCATTCCGTGCTATAATACTGTAATATAATAGCACGGAATGATGTTTTTTAAATTGCTCCGTGCTATAATACTGTAATAAACAAGTAAAGTAAGTCATCGTACCTGGGTCCAAAATGTTTCTGGCGTCCAGAACCTAGCTGACGTCAGCTACCTATTAGGTACGTACCTTGCTTTATAAAAAGTAATTGACGTACCTTGCTTGATAAAAATTATTATATATAATAATTAAAACGGATTTTACAGCGTGCATTTGGTAGCATTGAAGAATGTCAACTGCTACGGGCGAACCCGTCCACCCCGGAGCGTTTTAACGATATCGATCGTTCTATCACCCCGTGGCGAAATACAGAGACTTGGAAGTAAACAAATCTATATACCAAGCTCTACCTAGGCCCGTACGAATCCGACGCCAAACCGCGAGGCACTGGGAATATTCAAACACAGCAGGCTTCCTCGCACCCGTACTACCAGATGCGTATCAGATTCCTCCGATCCCCCGTCTGGTCACAGGTCCGAGGTCACTTGCGCGGACTTTTACCTCTAAAGCGGTATTCCTAACTGGAATGTAGCGGATACAGGGCGGCCTTTGCTCGGCAACTCTTAACCGAGATCGGGTGGCCCACACTATCATATATATGGACAAGCGTTAGAGGTACCTGCTTAAGAAGCGTACACTTCTAAACTCCTTCAGAATCAGTCAGTCACAACACGGTCGGTTGCCCGCCCCGTGCGCCAGCTGTCCAGGTCATGCCCGAGTTCCCGTCCTCGGGTCCGCCGCACAGCGGGTTCACCGGGTTGGTCCCTCTTCGTGGAGGCTCCTGAATAGGAGTTGCTCCGCAGGCTGGGCCGACCAAAACACAACGGTCATTATAGCCCAGGCTCCACGTAGCCATTATGACCGGGGGGTAGTGACTAATGGGGCCGTGCAGCTCGGGTCGCAAAACTTTTGTCAACACGGTCTACCCGACTCACAGCTCAACTCGCACCGGCAGCCTCCTCGAAGAGGGACTAAACCGGTGAATCCGCTATGCGGTTAGATCAGGGTTAACACCTCGGGGCTCAGGACGGTTGATGTATTGATCAGTTTACCGGCATTGCTCAACTGACGATCTCGGATCGCAGACAAGTAAAGGGCGCCACGGACCCGCGATATTATGACAATAGATAGACGTTGCGCAAGCTTCTTCAGGCCTGGTATCAAACGGGTGGATGGGGAAATCCGTCTAAATTTGGGAGCGTGGGTACGAGGACCCCACTGGGTTTGAAAATTTCCAGCTCGTGGTCACGTTCACACGGGCTATTGGTAACGTTAGATATGTGGATTGTTTTTCAAAACAAGTCTGTGTTCATCTCGGGCCGATATAACCATAAGGTTCGTTGAAACGCCTCAGGTTCGCACGAGTATGCATCTTAAACCCAACCTTGAATTTGGGGTGCATCATCAGTTGTAGGTCTGAGGTCTTCAAAAACGCTCTTAACATCTTAGCGGAGCGATTGAATGCATTGTGGTGATGAAGGACTACTCAGTTATGATGACGCTTTTCACGAATTATTTCTAAAACAATGAACAACTAAATATTAACTTACCAATCTGCAGTGACTGTTCTTTGGTTTTCAGGTAAAATTGTCGTGTAATGTTCCATCCTGCTAAAAAATAGAAGAAATAATTATTTACAAGTGCTTCGATCTTTCTTGGCTTTCAACGGCAAATCCTCCAAAGGAAATACTCATTCCGCCGATTGACTTTTTCTTTCAAGTTCGTAAGAGAATACCCAGATTTCACTCCTGTTACAATATAATACACTACTAAGATTGCCCTCCGTCGTATTTTTTATAATTTTATCATACCACTCTACACTCGATCGTGTTTTTTTTAAATTTTCGTTCACTCATGCGGTATCCATCTCGAACAAAGCTATCGAACTTTCAGGTGTACGTGCAAAATATTTTTCATTTGCCTCATGCCAATGTTCAATGTGGTGCGAATTAGTTGTCGTACATCATCAATGTTAGTTTCTGTTACCGCTGCCGCCTGCCGGCCTTATTGTGAATCGTCTTGGAGATAAATACGTCCACGTTTGAATTCATTACGCCAGAAGTACACTGAGCTACGAGATGGGGCTTCATTACCAAACGCTAATTGAACTCTTTGAGCACTTTCTTGTTGACTTAAACCACAGCGAAAATCATAAAAAATCATACACTGAAAATTTTCTAGAATTAAATCCATCGTTAAGTAAACAATCAATTGTCAAGTTGGCGCCACAAGAAATGTATTCTAAAGCCAAATGGCTCCATTTTCAAAAATATGAATTACTTTTTTTATATCTTGCAAGTGGCCAGTTCCAGAAATTCTCAGTATGGCCCATGCAGAAAAACTACAGCGCTCGATAGAAACAGAAAATATATTAAATAGGCAGTTGGAAACAAAAAAAAAGGCAAGAAAAATGAGCTATCAGAGAAATAACTCTTAAATCAAGCAAATTTCTATTGCAGTATATATAGTATATATAGTTGTCGTTCGTAGGGATGATAATGGTAGTGATTGCTCAACAAGCAGATTCACATACCATAGATAATAAAGCAAATCGATATGTTCTGCTATGTTCGAAGTGTATGGTTTCGACCAGTGGCGTGCCTGGGGTTACTGAATGGGGCAAGCCCGACATACCTTTTGTGTTTTCTTACGTTTTTCACAGTAAAAAATATATACCTTTT
>JAOPUG010000036.1:6768119-6781032 GCA_027564375.1 Micropterix facetella | reverse complement strand
ATGGGCCGAAGTTTGACAAACCCTTGGGTTTTCCTCCTGCCCCAGTTTATATTAAGGAAGTGTAGCTCCCTAAACAACACATCACATAATCGAAATAAAATATATACTTAGAAATGTTTCAATTTTAAATGTTATATGAATAGTTAAACAAAGGTCTAACGTTTCTTGTGACTAAAGTTTTATTGAATATTCTTCTACATTTTATGAGACACTCGTATATGCTGAGAAATATCGCTAAAACGAGCCAAAATTACTATACTGATGTTGAGATTTAGATTTTTAAAATAACATATCTCCGTGTCAATTTATTAGTCAATGCGTTTATGAATCCTCTAAAGAGGTTAGAAATTATGTCGAATATCATTCGTTTTTTAACAACTTTTTTACTAAATTAAAAATAAAAATATCAATAAATTGATGAATCTTGGTAAAACGGGCTGGTAATTTTTAGAAATCCATTAGTTTTTCAGTAAAAATTTGGAAAAAAAATCTCCAAAAAATATGAACTCCACAAAAAAGTCGACCAAGGGACTTTTTGCCCAATTTTAGTAAAAAACTAGCAAACTTCGAAAGGTTTCCAATTTGTTTATGGTGTTCTTCAGCTTATTGATATTTTAATGAATGATTTTTCATTTTATATCTCTATAGCGATTACTATTGTCCTGGTAGGAAAAATCTTTTTGAGCATTTTTACCGAATTTCTTCCATGGATTGCCCGTTATTATTGCAATATATATACATGTTTGCTTATACCGTATCTTCGGTCTTGTTATTGGGCCTTAATAAAATCCACGACATTAATCCACACGAACATTCAACATCTAACACACTTCAATGCCATCCAGTAATAATAAATGTATGTCTTAAACGTTCCTAATAATTTACGTCGAATTTATCACCTAGTAAAATTCTTAGGAAACAGGAAGGTTTGCTTTAGAGCCTTCATAAAATATCATAAAAGCTTCGTGGCACACTAAGTGACCCTAAGTCGTTAACATGTAAATAGGCGGTTTTAGATAGATATTCATCCTCACTTAAGAAAAGAATCTTTTACTTCTCAATCCGTCACTCCAGGAAGTTATAACGATAAATATTGTTCTTTCTCCCATGGGATGAGGCGCAAAGACTTGTGGATGTATACAATCTACAAATCCAACTACACCACATAGCCCGTAAGAGTCCAAAGCCTTAGAGTGAGGCACTGGGAAATGCCATCCAGTTGGGCAGTCCTCACTTCCTTAGTACCAGATTAACGAATTTCTACATCTTCCAATCTGGTCACGGATTTTCCTCCAGTCTGGTCTCGGCCGCGTAACCGGCAATTCTTCACTCGAATATATCGTGGACCCGAGGCGCCCTTTGCCGGTCAAACTCACGCGGGATCGGATACCAATCGATCGTTTCTAAGGATAGATGACATTAGGTCAACATTTACCCCCGCTGCCATAAGAAACATACATTTCCAGACTCCCCTGGTTGTTCGTCGATTGGACAACATGTCGCTCATGATCGGCTTGCTGGCCATGGTCAGCAAGCCGATCAGTGCAACAACCAACGGCTAATATCCGCTCGGGGTTTCCCAGATCCGCACTTCGGCTTCATCTGGTTAAACCCCTCTTCGAGGAAGCTCCCAGATAGGAGTTGAACCATGAGTTGGGCCCAACAATAGATAACATAAACGCGGCCATCAGGCCCAAACGCACGGAACCATTGAGACCCATAGTCGGACAGCGTACAGAGCCTGTGCTTCGCAGCATTTCTGAGACTTCGTCACTTCTTGTGCGGCCGAGGCTCTACGTGATATATTCTTCTTTGCGCCAAGTGGACCTAACCTATTACAACTAAAAACAGTTGCCGTTGGGTGGCCAAAATGCTCACGCTCAAAATAAGCGCCATCAACTGGTGAATGCGAATGAGTTTCTCTATAGTAAAAGGTCGAATCAGAAAATTCTTCATCCTCTGTTCAAATTGCCACATCATCTGGTAGTATTACTGATAGCTTGATTTCAATATCCTGGCCCATCTGTAATACTCCTATTCCCTCTATTTACTGCCCGAAAGACTTCATTCATTACCCGAAGTTATAGCGGTTTATTGATTGTACCAAAGCAGGGACCTAACGGTTCTGTGCAGCTTGGGTCAGATGACCGCATATATGTTAACCTTGGTAGGCCCAACTCACGAATCAGCTACCATCTGGGTGCTTCTTCGAAGAGGGACTCAACTTCTGTTTGTCTGTTTACTGGCTATGCTGCTCAATCGGCAAAAACCTGGAGCAGTCTGAAGGCGTAGCTTACTATGACAGTGGGGGTAGACGTCGACCTGTTGTCATCTATCCTTAGAAACGATTCGTTTTCCAACTAATTCCGAGTGGCATTTCGGGCAAAGGACGCCTCAGATCCGCGATAATTTGAGTGACGATTTGCCGCTAACAGCAGGTAGAAGCCGCACGATTTCGAATCCGTGACCAGACGGGAGGAAGGAGAAATTCGTCAGGGAGTGAGACGAGCCTGCTGAGTTGCTTTGCCCACTGCCTCGCTATAAGGCGTTCTACTCTGACGGGCATGTCGCGGAGTTAAGTACAAGGAATGTAAATGTCCACAAGTCCTTGCGTTCGTCTCGGGGTGGCAATACGATAAAGTTCGTTATAACATGCAGGTGTGCGGGTTCGCCCGCAGCATTGACACCTCTAAACTGTACCATAACAGTGACTTTTTTCCACGATTCTCATTATATGATTCTATTTGCTAATTGTTGTTTACGTTTCTAACTCTTCGTTTGAGTATTATTTCCAGTGCTGTTAAGTTTATCTGATCAAATGCTTTTTCTATTACTAGTGTCACTCCATGAAGTTATTTTTCAATTATTATTAATTCCGCTCGATTATTTTCTATTTCCTATAGGTCTTCATCTAATTTTGATAATAAAAATTTTGCGTATTTTTATTTCCCGCATATATATTTATTTTTTTATATGTGGTTTTGGGTGTTTTAACATTAGAAAATGCGACTTTAATGGTTTGAAGCAACTATTTAGGAATTTGATAGTGAGTTCATGCCTCTTCTATTATTTTGGTTGCTTCTTTTTAATCATAACTGTTGGCGCTGTTTTGAATGTCTCCGCAATTACGTGGTCAAGCCCAGGTGATGTGCTTTTTTTTAACGACCATGGCGCTTCGATTGTTTTTTATTAGAAATGTATCTCCCCGTCGTATTGCGACATATGGTGAGAAATGGATACACTACTACGGGGCGAAATCAAACAGCAAAGTATGCAGTGGTAATGACGTGGAAATTGAGCGCCTTTTAAATTTAAGGTTGTACCCAGCACCGCGAAGAGTCCCATGGTGCAATGGGTACATTGAGGATTGTGGCTTGGAATTGCTCACCCGCCCACCGTATTCTCTACACCTGGCCCCCTGCTACTATCTCCTCTTTCTGAAGCAATTTTCGTCCGATGCAGAGGTCTACGAGTATACCGTTGTTTCCGAGTTTTTTGATGGCAAATATCCAAACGGGTATTTCTGTGGAATCGAAACATTGTACATAGAAACTATATAAAATGTGTTTTGAGGTTCGAGGTGATTTAGTTGAATAAAAGTTTCAATGAAAAAATTGACTTTTCCTATGATTATAAGCCAAGAACTTTTCTCACGTATCTAGTAAATTTCGACTATATTGAAGGCTAAACAATAGTTAACGGTATTCATTTTAAATTGCTTTGGTTAATATAGTGACAAAAACCCCATATTATTTATCTTCAGTGTTTAAAATACAGAGCTTTTCAATACTGCAAAATTAACTCCACCAATCGAAATTCCTTATCCAAAATACCTTTGATTGGATTCTAATTAATTGCTATCGAGTCGCAGGTGGTTTGACATAAATCTACATCTAAACTGTTATGTCAATCTTTGTTTATACAAAAGCCGACTGACTGGTTCCAAGGCTTTATGCATTTAAAACTCAAACGTTACTTGTTTTGAATTGTAAAATTTATCTCTTCTTCCAAACGAGACGGGGACGCCTCGACAATATGTTTTACATGTGTTTCCCACGTTATATAAATTGTTCCGCGAGATACTGATGACTTAGTTTATTTTCAAATTTTGGTAGAATCTTGGTGGATTTGATTTATTGGTACTGGTATCTTTGAAGACTGGTAGGCGAATTGTTTATTAAACTTCCATTTGCATTCATTTGCATAGGATATTGTGGATGCGTTACGTTTAGTATGCTGAAAATAAGATATTTATCGTGTAAATGTGTATAAACATGTATGAAATGCTATGCATTGTAAACTCTATAACCCTATATACCGGTCCACAATTAAAACGCTTGGGATGTAAAATTCAAAAACATATTGCTTAAAGGAAATGCTGACAAGCCAGCCTTTTTATGATCTAATCGAATTCAAGAGCTATGACTTTTCAAACATCGTACCTATTTAAATATTTGTTTAATGTAAAATTAAGTATTTATGAGTTCATTGCTTGATTATTTTTCTTTCATTATTATATTGTATAAAGCAACAGTACCATAACAACCTCATCTATATAAGTAGCTACGTGTTGATTATGTTGATTATTTGATTATTTTTGACATTTTAGTTACTATTATTTGGATTATTGTGTTTACTTATTATTTTAAAATATTGATTATTATTTAAATTATTTTGTTTGCTTAGTATTTAAGAACAGGTAAAGTAGAAATATACTTTGGCAACTTTGGCACTTCCCGTAATTGGTAATCCCTGACATCCAAAATGTCTTAATACTGATTTCTCTCGTCACAACGATTCCAAAAATACCCATATACGCTATGCTTGCTCTACCTATTGGCCATATACTTTTCCAGGCCAAATAAACCAGGATACGCCTGCAGCAGCACTCAAATGGCTTAAAACCTATTCCAACAAGTTTCTCTCGTCACCACGATTCCAAAAATGTCCATATACGCTATGCTTGCCCTAGCTATTGGTCAGATCTTCCTCCAGGCCAAGTAAACCAGGATACACCTGCAGCAGCACCCAAATGACTTAAAACCTATTTCAACAAGTTTGTCTCGTCCCTACGATTCCAAAAATACCAATATACGCTATGCTTGCTCTATCTATTGATCAGATCCTCCTCCAGGCCAAGTAAACCAGGATTGTCCGATACAAGTAAAACCAAGTCAAAACGGATCGAATTTGCTACTACCTGGTGGTGATTACGGTTACCCAGAGCCAACCAAATCTGTTGAAGATCGAACCTGCATACCAAATTTGGTGAAGATCGGTCCACGGGAAGTCTTCGCACAAACGCATAACATGCATCAGACAATATGGCCCGTCTTACGTAATACTACGAACGGGCCAAAAAAATTATTCAATATGATACTAAACTCATTTAGATTTTCTATTTATCTTTCAAATAGGTAAGATTATTTAACTAATAGTATCATTCAAAAAACTTATTGAATATTATACAAAAATCTGTATATTATTACTCGTGGTATATTCTAAGAGCGCTAAATTCCTTAAATGGATACAAATATGATGTAATGTAATGTAATGAATTACTAAATATGTTTACTTCCAATAAAATAAAATTTCGAGCATTCGGCAGTCTTTCAAAACAAAAAACAATTTTCACACATGACTCTCATCGACTCATTCCGGTACGCAGGCAGATTTGTGTAGTAATGAATAAAAGAGACAAAGAGCTATTAATAAATCTGCAAAGTTTCGTAATTATCGTCTTTGGAAAAGCTTCCCATTAAAATTGACTTTTGAAAAATTAAGTTGTTCAGCAGCGGGTTATCAATCTCTCACACTAGTCTTTATCGACGAGTATCTGTCTAATATCTATCTATCTAATATCTATCTAATAAACACTCACACGTTAAATGCCGTATCGCTTGAAAACAAGTTTTTGAATCTTGGAATTAGTCCCATTGTCAAAGGCACGACATAAGTTGTATAATTTTATGGATAGATTTTTATTATAACTATCAACGTCATGTGAAGCATCCTCTTTTAAATGACACCAATTAGCTTGTAAATTGCGTTTAAAATTGTGGCATTGACTTCACAACATAAATTTCCAATCCCAATTCCATGGACCAAAATTCAATATAACTAACTTGTGCTATATATAAATGTCTCTAGTTAGGCAATTAAGTAGTTCTTAGCCTGACAATGAAATTAGTTGAATCGTCTAATTTCAAGCTCAGTCGGATCCATTAGGTTTATTTTACAGTAGGATAGATTTGCTGATAATAAGAGTTACATAATAAATATTAATGCCATACATTTATGCAATAATTGAAAATTAAAATTACTAGTGCATATTTATTAAATTTATTAGATTAAGCAGTAAAATAAGCACATTATGGTGTCGGGAAATAGAATATTGGTTTTGATATTCAATTTTAGATCTGGCGGGTTTTCTTAATGAAGCCTAGGATCCGGCTGCTTTTGTTACTAACTTGACAGTTTAAGACAGTTTAAGACAGTTACGCCGTGGCAGTTTTTCGATGATTTCTTTGCTTCGATTAGTCGATACAGTACTGATATGGCAGCGTTTGGAAACTGTTTTCATGGATGTAGCTGGGTTTGAAATTGAATGCTGTTTTTTTTTCAATATTATCTTGGAATCTGGCGTAGTTTAGAACTAAATGAAATTTTGGGAACATATATCTCAAGTGAGACAAGAACAATATAGCAATTTTTTTTAATAACTGGATCTTGCGGAGTTTGAAATTAGACGACACAGTTTATTGTCACTAGCTCTGAGATAAATCTTCAGTGCTTACAATTTAAATCGCTGCACTAACGCCCCTGTCCATACTTATGCAAATGAATAGAACGACCGTTGCCGCTACGGACTATTTATAGGTGGCACGTTCAAAGAAGATAGCATGCAATAGTAAAAGTTATATTTTCAGGAAGTTCAGAAATGGTGAGTAACGGGCACGAGGCCATAATTCTAGGAGTGACACTGACGGGGCAATAATTTAAATCCTTGCATGTGTGGGCTTCCTTTGTTAGTTGCTGTAGAGGTGTGCGTAGAATCAGTGCGTAGAATTCATAAAACCTATTATTGATAATTTACCTTATGAAATAAAGTCATGTATGAAAATATGTATAAGAAATATTGCAGATTAAAATTAGGTATACATTTATTCACAGCTTACAAATAAATTAACAAGTTCATAAACCTTGCCTAGTGTGATTAGCCTCCGACGCAAATCGCATATTTGGTAATTCAGCTTAATCCATTTCGCAGATGTTATGTCATCATCTTCTCATGCAGTGGAAGTATAATTAAAGCCATTTTTGATTTAAGTAATATTCGAAATATTTCCTTGAGTTTTTGGAGTTCTAAAATGAGAAAGAATATATACATTTATTCCAAAAATATTTGACGCGCCCCATGGTCAATTTTAAAAATGGCATAGCATTGGGACTTAGAAATTACAAAAATAATTGAAGTGAATCAGGATATAGATAGCAGGCTGTAAGTAATACTATCACATGATGTGGTTATTTTAACAAAGGATGAATTACATGCAATTTAATAGAATCAGCGCAGTACTCAAATCAGTCTAATCAAAATTAAATGATTCGAAGCACCCTGGTATTTCGGTTAACCGGGTCAGGGTGACACCTGGCTGAGTTGTTACGATCTAATCTAATGCAATCTTAGTTTTTGGAGTTTTGGAATGAAGAACAGTTAAATATCTTCAAAAAAACATTCGAAGCACAAGTTTCACAATGAAAAAAAAACACTCACAAATAAGTTGGACTGAGTTCGCAACGAAGAAACAATAAACTGCTTTAAAAGAATGCCTTTAGCAGACTGCAGAAATGTCTCGCCCGGATAATCGTGTTTTGAAAAGTTGGATTATTACGGCAATTTTATTCGGAGTATTCGCTCTCTTTTATTTATTTCCTTTTGTGCGATAATTGGAATTGGACTATACGAGGATTTTATAAATTACTCTGAATCCGTTTCATGTATTAAATTTCTCAGGGGGTTTATGCAAGCATTCTCATACATAGACTATTCTGAAAATTTCTGGATTATGATAAATTACAAAACTTATAATATTGTTATTGTATTTATCGTATTTTGAAGTATTCTCCCTGGCAAATAAAAAAAAATCGCAGGGTCATACTGTATGGGGGTGCGTAGGAAACCAAATGGTTCCGTGTAGCTTGGGCCAGATTGCCACTTTTGTCGATTCGGTTGGTCCAACTCACGGAGATGAACCAAGCCGGTGAACCCGCTGTGCAGCTGATCTGGAGACGGAACCCCGGGCGGAATTGAAGTTTAGCGGCCTTTATCAACTGAAGAATAGCCGGAGGAGTCTGGAAGCGTAATGCGACCTAAGACTCGGTGGGTAGGTGTTGACCTGTCTTCACCTATCCTTAGAAATGAACTATTGGTTACCTAATCGCAGGTGATATAAGCCGAGTAAAAAACGCCTCAGATCTGTGATATTTCCAAGTGACGGAATGCCGCGTCTAATACGATAGGTAGAGGGCGCGCAAGCAACGTCGAATCCGGAACCAAACGAGTGGAAGGAGAAATCCGACTAAATTTAATAGTAAGTGGGCAAGGACGCCCGCTGGGTGTCTTTTTCTAGTGCTTCGCCATAAGGGATGGCCTCTGACGGACAGGGGCGGAACTTGATACATGGATTTGTATCGTCAAAATTTCTTACGCTGATAACGATAGAGTTCATTGAAACGTCTCGGAATCGCGGGTCCGCCCATAGTAAAGATCTTTAAATTAACTCTGTAAGGAAGGTGCGTCATCAGTTCCACGCTTGAGATCTTCAAAAATGCCATTGTCATTTTTACAGAGTAGGCGGATTCATTGTCGTGATGGAGGACTACTCTGCTGCGAGGACGCTTTCACGAACCTTTGCTAAAACGCTGGACAAGCAAATATTAATGTACCAATCTACAGTGACTGTTCTTTGGCTTCCAAGTACAATTATCGCGTAATGTCCCGTCTTGCTTAAAAAAGAACCATTATTTTACCAGTGCTTCAACCTTTCTTGGCTTTCGTCGGCAAATCCTCCAAAGGAAAGACTCACTCTGCCGATTGAATCTTTCTTTCTTTCAGGTTTGTAACAGTACACGCAGCTTTCGTCTCCTGCGATATCATATACCCGTCGTATTATCTTATCACCCATTTCATTACACCACTCTATTCGCTGTCTCATGCCAATGTTCAATGTTGTACGAATTTGCTGAAATGTAATTTTTTTATCCGATTGAATTAGTTGTCCTACAGCATCAATGTTAGTTGCTGTTGCCGCCATCGCTGGCAGGTTTTCGCGTGAATCGTGGAGATGACAACGTCCACGTTTAAATTTCTCTCTCTCTCTCTCTCTCTCTCTCTCTCTCAAATGTTCTCTTTCTCTTTCTCATATAGCAGTTTGCTTTCACAACATTTCAACTGTTTTAATCGTTTCGGTATGCACTGTTACAAAATGCTAAGACAGGCAAACTGTGTTTCCGTACCTAATAACCATTACTAAGGTTATTTAGTGTCGACTTAAAGCCGCTATTTATTTGCACAAATGAACCCGCCATTTTCTCTTGCGGTTTCGAAAGACGCGACCAGAAAGTATATGGTCTATTAGCTACAGAACGAGACGGAATCGTAAACTGTTGCAGTTATGTCTATCTACGCCACTGCTAGAACATATGTACAAGAGATACGCAGGAAATTTACCATTGAAAGGAAAACATCTAAAATGACCAAAAATCACTAAAACGATTCTAGGAATGGCAGCAGAGGAAGATACAGTTTCGTAATTTGTCGGATTGCTTCGCTTCATCGCCGCAATCGCTCCCGATGCGCAGGCGCTGAGATAATAAATCCTAGAATTCCAGGAACGCGGCACGGGACGCCTAAACGCGTGTCAAATAAAACGAACGGTCGAGTTATGTAGAAACACGATTTTTTCGTGCATTGATTCCACCTCAAACTCCGCATGGCGTGGAACGTTTTTTGCCTCCAAAGACTGTTTAACTCTACCTGCTCCTTTGTCCGCGTGCTCACCAATTTACCGCCCATCACTATGGGAGGCTTTCGCCTCGGGCGCCGCGCGCCGCGCTACCACAGGTCATGCAAGAATTATATACCCCAGATTCGTCATGTTACTAGAAATTTACAACAATATCTACATGCTATCCAAAATAAACGACACTAAAATATATCAATAATGTGAAGGGTCTCGTTGAATAAATATGTTATGCAAACAGTACCTACCAAGCAGAATGGAAACTTTAATGATATCAAATGTTTATTGAAAAATTCGCAGGTTGTTCAACTGTATACATGCATACACCTCGGGATATTAGAAAATGTAAGAAAATAGGTACCCAGTGCACAATCTTATCGTTTCTTTTCTTTATAAAAAACTTTGTGGTAATGCATTGTGTTGTGTTTGAAAAGACGCGTATGCAGCAAGGAAACCATGAATTTAAACTCCGCCAATACAACTTAATTTTATGTGCATTTTCTGATTGTGACAAACTCCAATTTAAAGTTTCCGTGTGTTTATGATTTCACGTAATAAAATAGGAAATCAACCATAATAATATTTTCAAAGTACCATGTAAAATATTTTTTAAAATCAATCCGTCCTGGACAACGGTGTTTGCAACAAGCCGAAACGTCGGGTGTTCATGTAAACCTCTATTTAAAATGCTATGTATCCTCACAGTTTTTGACATATATGTTCATGAATATTTATGTGAAATTCATAAAAGAAAAAATAATTATGTAACGCACAGTTATATATTGCATAAAACATGTATTATATGGTTACTATCCGAGAGGAAATAAATGATTATTGATTATGGTTTTTTTTTAAAAAACCTTCATTAGAACAGGTGGCAACCTAGTTAGGCTTGATTATGTTAAAAAAAATAATTTAATATTGTTTATCTTCCGCTTGCTAAACTATATTTGAAATAGGGAACATTAGAAGAAAAGGAAGTGGTTGGCGATGCATTAACAAAATCTGATTTAAGATAATATGACATTGTTGTGGGCTATTGATTTCAATATAAACGTTATTTTTATAATACAAAAAGGGCGGTGAAACGAATCAGAGGTATATGATAAAGGAAACAAGTAAACCTCTATTCAAAATGCTACATACCCCCACCGTTTTTGACATAAATTTTCATGAATATTTATGTGAACTTCATAAAAACAAAAATAATTTTGTAACTCACAGTTATATAGCACATAAAAGACAGATACTAGAGTGTAAAATTATTTATGGACTTTTAAAAAGTTGACGTATCCCTGCAATACATGTATGTATTATAAAATGTAAGTACATGGTTACTATCCGAGACGAAACAAATGATATTGATTATGGAATATTTAAAAAAAAATCATTGGAACAGGTGGCAACCTAGTTAGGCTTGATTATGCTGTACATTTTAATTTAATATAGTTTGTCATGGAATACATATATTTTTATTTGATTTGATTTGATGTAAGAAAGGCGATCTTTGTGTAGTTATAATGGCTTGTTCTAAAATAAAAATGTCAACTAGGAATACTAGAGAAATATGATTTTCCAAATGAAAATTGTGTCCTTTCTTATATAATTTTATTAGGCCAAAATGCCAATTAACGGATTTGATTGAACTTGATTAATTCAATTATATCAGGATTTGCTGATCTGTTTAAACTATAAGTCTTGTAGGAGGTAATTGCGACTACATACAGTATTATCTATTTAAAAAGTACTCTTAAATAATTGGACTATTCGTAATTGCACGACTTTAAATTGTTGTTAAGAAAAATAGGCTATTTCATAACTGACAGTTTTGAATTTACACAATTATGATGACATGACTATTTTGAATAAGATTATTAATAATGCAATTGACGGTTCCTACTTATAGGAAAAACCAAATTTTAGAGCACATACAGGACATACAAGATTGACGAACGTTTTACTCATTATTGGAGCTATGCCCACATACGATAAGGAATTCTATGACATAATTGTTTTTATTCAATATTTCACCAGATTACCAAAAAAGACAATTTGGTGAAAGAGTGGCCTAGATAAAGGTACATATACACATATACGCGACATATGATATACTCAAATCATGCGTGCACTCTTCGTCCTCAATGCACAAATACATGTTTTGTGCAGTGAGGACGCAACGAAGCGCTTGGAACGCTTCTTACGCTTCTAACACCTTCTTACCTCATCAGACACACTTGCAACACCTTGACACCGTTCCACTCAGTCTATAAATTTAAATTAGGTATCAAATCGTTTCTTTTATATGCCATTGTATGTACTCCCCCCCCTCCGCCCCCTTAAATTTGACGATCTAATGTTTAATATTAACACTCCTTTCTACTGCTTAAGTGACAACATTTGTGACAATAAAATAAATAAAAATCACAACACATTAACTAGCGCCGAGAGCGATCTCGTAATTTCTTTGAATAATCCTTCTTCTGAACACATATATTATGTAGATTGAATTGTCGTTCATGTCACATCTTTCGTGGTTACACTCAACTTTTGTAGTAATCTGTGGCGCCGCGCCGCGACCTTGCAAACATTTTGTAGCCGTTCCAGACCCTACGCCTTACGTACCCCTTACTTTTTGGATTCTGTGGCAATTCTGCAATTGTACATAGCTGGGATTTAAATTATGTAACGTACACATCAACATTATTAGATACTTTGTGATATAATTTTATACTGCATATATGGACATATTGTGAACCTGCTGTGCAGCTGACCCGGGGACGGGAACTCGGGCGTGGCCTGGACAGCTGGCGTACACCGATTGTAGTCAACGTGTTGCCACTGACTGATTCTGAAGGAGTTTAGAAGTGTATGCTTCTTAAGACAGCGGG
>JAOPUG010000036.1:6670724-6681178 GCA_027564375.1 Micropterix facetella | reverse complement strand
TTGGATAGCGGAACTAACCACTGGGTGCAGTTTCAAAATCCCATTGTGCTATCCAAAGAACAATTTTACTTTCCGCGCATAACCCGGAAAGCCACCAAAATAAGAAGAACTCCGAACTTCAATAGGGACGACGATTTAAAACTCTCTACCACGTAGAACCCTCTTTTGTTCTCGATGCCCATCGCCGAGCGCAAGGAGTGCAAGATACAGTGAGTGTTGTGTGCACGACGGATTTTCAAAATTCACGCGCGCCGAACCTGCCGCCCCACCAGCGTTATAATCTGCCGCAGAACCTAAGGACGACGATTAACAGAGCTATAATCTACCCTGAACAACGGCGGTTACAATATTGCCGAAAATTCTAAGGTCAATGGTACGTCTAAGGTAATGCAAAATATCATCTCTATGCTGACAATGTCCAAATATATTCCCACTTTCGTCCAGAAGGCATCAACGCAGCCGCAGTGTCTATTAACGCTGATCTTGCGATGATATCCGACTGGTCAAAATCCCATAGCTTTCTCCCAAATCCGTCCAAGACTCAGACTATCATAATGGGCAGCAGCTATTTCTCCTCAAGAATCATCATAAACTCCATACCTAGAATTGATATAGGTGCGGATGATGTCCCAGTTAGCTCCCAGATTAAAAATCTTGGTATACTTATACATTAACCAGAATCTTTAGTGGCAGCCGGACATCGAGGAAATGAGACGTAAACTCTTTGGCCGCTTTCACGTATTAAAGAAGCTAAAGAATTTTCTCCCCGAAGAAATCAAAGTCGCAATAATCGAATCTACCCTCCTTCCTCTCTTTGTTTATTCAGATGCTGCCTTTCTCGACATCATGGAGGATCTAGCCACCAGGGTTGAGAGGCTGCAAAATGATTGCGTTCACTTTATTTTTGACCCAAGAAAGTATGACTACACTGGATGGCGACACGAGAAAGGAGAGATACGAGAGTCCTCGGTTTACTCTACAGAATCTTGGAGGAGGCCGCTTCGACCTATCTCATAAGTAAGTCCAATGTCTTTCAGCTCACGGGCGCCCTCTGAGATCGGAAGACAACTTCCTACTCTCGATCCCTGGCTACAGTAGTGATTTCTACTCACACTCATTCTCCGTACATGGAGTCCGTCTCTGGAATGATTTACCCGCACATGTAAGGACAGTACAGAGGTGCCATATAACATTTTAAACCGCGCTCATAAATTCCTTCTCCCCTCACCCTTCTCTGCGTCATTATAGGTTTATTGCCTTTGTTTTTCTTTATAAAAATAACATATATTTTATTTTCTGCTGGATTTTAATGTCCCAGCCTTTATAACTGTTTTTAATAATAGTTTTATGTTATTTTTTTACCGCAAAACATGGCTTATCATTAGGGTAAAGTTGGCTGTAAGATATTACTTCAAAGCAGTAAGCTCACTGATTTGTTTAAATAAATAAAGTTTGATTATTATTAGTATCAAAGCAACCCTTCCTATAATATCCTATCCACTTTACCTTTGCGTAAGTACCTAGACATATTGCTTTTTTATCGTTTTCGCTATCTTTCTTGCTATCAAATCTTGAAACTTCTACATGTATCTGCGGTAAGATATCGTTGTATAATGATAAGTTTTAGCCAATAGTTTTATTTGTAACGCAATATAATGTGTTATGTGTTACTTTTAATATGTAATGCAATAAATATTTTATTCATTCATTCAATTATTGGGTGTGTTTTGGTCACTATATACATTTTAGGTCACTATATACATTTTGAGATGCTCGAAATTTAAAAATGTAACGCATCTATATGCTATGTTTTAAATAGCAATTTTTAGAAATATCGAATGTGAAAGGCTATTTACAACAATTAAAAAAAAACAATACATTTTTTGTTAGGTATTCTATCATCACTTCCCGCCTTTCCATCTGCTACGATGGAGGTCAAGCGAGAAATTTACGTGCTATGATCTCCTATGACTTTAAATTTGGTTTATCTGAAGTGTTATACTTTGAACGTTTAAACCAGCTTTAGGTGAATCTACCCCGTCTCCGGCAATGATTTTCAGATAGTTTATGGATTTAAAATGGGCAGAACTAGCCATGAAAATAACGACAGAAGTGGACGCCCGCCAACGGCACTCATTGCAGAAAATATGTGGACTACTGAAATGCTGGTGAGAGAAGAACTACAAATCACATTTAAGAACATAGAGATAATCTCACACGTTAGTTCGTTTTATATTCATACCATCTTACACGAACATACTGGCGTGAGGAAACTTTGTTGTCATTGATACCTCGTGTGCTCTACGAAACGGAAAAAGAAGGCCACGTGGATTGGTGCCGAGAAATGCGAGACCGGTTTAGATTAGTGAGATACTTACCTAAATTTTCTTTATATATAGAAGAAAAAAACCGAAAATGACGCCCAAATAAGTTGTTGCCCAACATATCAATAATGTACTAGAAAAGAACTCATCAACCTTGTGGCTCTGTTTGCTGAAACAAATTCGCACACTCAACAGATTTCATTTGCAATGCAGACGGTGTTAAAGAGAGACTGATTATTGTATTCCTCAAAATTTATTTTTAACCATCTGACTTACAGTTTTGATAATTATTTAGACATATTTTTTGCATGTACCAAATCATGCATTAGTATTTGATTAGATAATAATATCGCATTGCCAAGTCAAAAGTATAATAAATATTTGGCAGGTTAGCCTCAAACTGTCATTCAAATTCTTTCACACGTTAGAAGCCTTCTCATTTCGCCATAGCTGTAGGCTCTTATTACATGCACCCAATATTAAATAGTAAGATTGGCCAACCTAGATCGTTTAGCAGAAGACGCATTGTATCCAGGCACATTTCCCATGGATACAATGCGGACAAAACAAAACTTATTCTTCTTAAGCGAATGACAAGCACCCAACGAGGGTGATTTTGCCAAGTACAGTAGTGATGATACAAGTGTATATTGTTAATTCGATTAAATACTAAGATGGCGCTGTACAAGACTGAAACAATAAATAAACAAACAAAGAAAAATTAGTACTTAGATGGTAGATATCAACAAATGAGTACCAAAATAGGATAAATTATGAACAAGTATTTACATTTATAATAAAACTCTTGAAAAAACTTTTAACTTTCCAGGGAAACAATTTGAGTCTCTAATTAAAAACACGCTGTGTAAAAAACTATAATAATATTTTTTTAAATATCTCTGTAACGGTAACTCTTATGAGTTACGTAACTCAACACTTATCTTTGTAGATACGTGTTGTAAATCAATCTTCATACTTTTCCTCACATCGCTTCAATACTATAAATACAACCCACAGACTATCTTAGCTATCTAAAGTAGTATTCGCTATTCGCTATCTAAATCGATTATAATAGAGTATAAAATAAGGTATATTACTGTAGTAATCTATGCTGCGCTTCGCCACACCAAGATGTTTGTGATTGATGAATTAATGATTGACATAATTCTACTAACGGTGAATAAGGATGATGATGTCCTCCTAGCCGGTTTCGGCTACAGTATCCCCGGCGTTTTGAGGTTCATTTTAGGGGCGTATTGCTGCCCCGCCCTCTTGTGTGTCTGCAAGAGACCGACGTAACAAATCTTGGATGAAGAATGCGAGTATACTTGGGGCATTTCAGAACATCGCCGCAATAGCTGTACTTTATAGCTATGGCTGGTATGGCTTTTAGCTCGTCTCTTTTAAAGCCCAGCGCCACTTTCTTTCTCGAATCCTCGAACCCTCGATTTGTTACATTCGGGGCCTAATGGGGCTGTGCAACTCGAGCCATATCGCTATCTTATTACACCAGTCGGCTTACCTAACGGCTCAGTTCCCATCCGGCAGCCTCCCCCAAGAGGGACTAATCTGGTGAAACCCACTTTGCGGTCGGACCTGGGGGGAAACATCGGGCGACCCTGGATGGTTGATGTATTGTTCGGTTTACCGACCTTGCTCAACTGACAAATAGTCGGGGAGTCTAGTTGCATATCGGCTCTTAAGGCGCGGGGGTAGGTGTCGACTTGTCGTCGCTTACCCTTAGAAACGACTCGATGGCCACCCAATCTCAGGTGGCTCTCAGAGTAAAAGACGCCACGAGTCTGCGATATTTCTGAGTCACGGAATGCCGCGTTATCGCGATATGTAGAGGTTGCGCAAGCGACTTCAAGCCAGGGACCAGACGGGTGGACGGAGAAATCCGACTTAACCTGATAGTCAGGGGGTGACGCTGCCCGCTGAGTGGCACTTCCCAGTGCCTCGCAGTAAGGAGTAGGACACTGTCGAGCAGTAACGTAGTTGGATTGTGAATATGTTATGTCCAAATTCTGTACGTTTCATCTCGGGGCGATATAACGATAAAGTTCATTGAAACTCCTCTGGGTTAAGGGCTCGCCCGAGTATAGTCTTATATCCAAAGTTGTCCTCGAAAGCGTCCATGCACTGCCTTACAAGCTGTCTCCACCCAGGACGATTCTCAACCAACAACTCCCATTCAGAGGGCTCCAGTTACACTGGCGCTTTTGCACATCTTTGTATCATAAAAACCGTCTACCTTGCTAGCGCTTACCATCTCAAAGATCGCAGTAGAAGGTGCGGTTCGCCACTCGCTCGCTTAGCTGCATCAGATATGAGAGCAGCTACGCTTAGCTGCATCAGATATGAGACATAGAGAGAGTTAGACATATCTGTGTTTCTGAAACGATCCGACCAGTGGATGCTCGTGATCTCACGGGTCTGCACTACAAATGGAATCTGTGGAGTATGCGAATTTATTTGATCAAACAGAGTCGGTACGAAGACACAGCGTTGTTTGACACCACAGGGTTAATGAGCGTCTAGAACATTATTGATGTGTGGTGCAACAACTTACTTGGGCAAGTATACTTCTGTTTTTACCATCCCGACATGACATATCCTGATAATCATGATATATGCAGTCGTGTTCTTGTGATACAAGTATGTGCAAACACGCCGTATAAAGAAATGTAACTCGAGCCCTCCAAATGGGACAATCTTCACGATATCCTAAGACCTCACTAAGAACATTACTCGAGATCGGCGTTGGTGTGGTCAAAGAGGCGCACTTTCCTGGTGGTTGTCGATCGGAGTCGCGACAGCAGAAGTCAGGCAAGTCTGACGTCGGAGGCGATCTCATTTAAGAATCACTCAAGCACCGGAGAAAAAACGATCGATGACTAATTGATGAAAAATTCAAAGCAGCTTACAATTTAAACTGAAACCTTTTATGAAAGGGGAATGACGGAAATCGTGATACATTTGGCTTGATTAGTAGACCAGACAATAGGGGGTTTTGCCCTACAAAAGTTGGGATAGAATTGATTTTGATATATGTTATTTAGTTACGACCCCGATAAGAAATCGAAGTTTTCGGCATGGGGGGGGGGGGGGAGGGGAGAGGGTTCAGCGCGGTCCGCTATCTTGGATTTATTCTGTGTTTTGGTGCGCCATCTGGTTTTTTCAAAATAATTTCTCAACGGTTGGTCCTACGACAAAAAAATCTATAATAAATTTGAAGAAGACAATTTCCTGCATTACTTATATGAACACTTTTTGCAAGTCTAATGTATATATAAAGCGTTACAGTGGCGGTAAAGTGAACATTCTTCCAAAATTCGTCCAAGTCCTCGTTTATTCATTTTAAGAAATCACTTGTAGGTATTCATTACATACTTATGATAATTTTGTAAATTCAAAGTCAACTCATTTCCACACCCCCATGAGGTAGAGTAAACGGCGGTTTTTTTTAAATTGTGATATCCCTAGTAGGCCTAATCCCCTTATGTTCTTTTTTTGCAATTGAGTATGTCTTGCATTCCGTAATTTATGTTCCCGAGTATGTTTCTATTATTTCTTTCATTTTGGTGGTCCTTCTCGATTGATATTGATGCATTCTAATTATCTTCGTTAGTGTTATCCTCTAACCCATTTTCCGCACTGAGAATCTGGGCTGCCATCTATGTCAATTCCTCATCTTCGTCGTCACTCTCGATGATGACCTCTATTGCATTCTCGCATGATTCGCCACTGCAGAATCCGATACAAAAGAACACTTCAACCCACCTTTCCTGCAGCCACATTATCCACCGCATTCCTTCTTGAAATTGCATCCAATGACATTTAATAAGATATCTGGGGCAGGTTTCTCTGTCATTAGTACAGGAGTGAGCCCATTGGTACCAAGTTTCTAGCCCCAGGTGGATGTTTTTTTTGGATTCGACACAATTTTTGGACTCGGTGGTCAGTCCTAAACGCATGGTATTGTGCGGCGTCCTTCGTTGGCGGTAAAGAAGCCAAGTTGAATTTGCTTTTTATTGTCGATTTTGCGAAAAGTTGGTATTGGACTTTTTCCAGTGTTTTGTCTACCATGTTGCCACCATACAAAGCAACGATAAAGTGTGCTTCAGCATCTACTATGTCTTCTGGTTTGTCATTCGGTTCTTTGAAGATGTCAATGACAACATTGCGTCCTTTGTTTTTTTTTTTTTGGACAAGCGAAAAAACAATGTTTTCCTTGGTTGTAGAGTGATGATGTCAACAACCGCTAGCAGCATGTAAAAAAGATGTTTTCGGCTGCTTCTTTCTACTTTCAAACTATTCGCGGAATAAAATCTGTCAGTAGTTTTACCTCTCCCCGTTTGCGAGGTAGATGTTGATTTTGGATGATCGTAATGCAGTCCTCAAAACTAAAAGATTGACGTCTTCGCCAACGATAAAAAACAGCGTCGAATGGTGAGCAGAAGTAAATCGATGTGTTGACAATCAAGATATCAGTATCTTCTTCAGTCTGCTGAACAGTAAAAGCAGCCTGTACGATTGTTTTTGTTAGCATTGAAATCAGACGCGCTTTATTTTTTTTCATTGGACTAAAATCGATCTTGAGAAACTTGAAACATTATAGTCTCTTCGAAAAAAACTTCCACAGACATCTGCTCCTTCGTTCGGCGAGATCTTTCTGCGCTGTTCGTATTTTTTTGTCACTATCAGATAAATATCCATCGAAAACAACGACTGCTTTTAAATCGTAGTGATTTCGTACATATTGAACTTATTTCTCACAAATTGACCCGAAAGAATCATTACATGCAACTTTATGTAAAAGATACCCCCCCTCCCATACTGTATAGAGCTAGCAATAAAAGATGCTTGAATTTCTCTATTGATCTTTGAGGGGGTTTTTAAAAAAAGGATAACGTAAAGCAGTACTATCTGTCAGTCAGTAGCAGAAGTTATTATAGTTTAGTATGGAAATGATCGACTAGATTGCGCTGAATTTCAAATTCGTAATTGACGTTATTTTACAGTATAACCAACAAAATTAAGTACGTATTTTTAATACCTAAATATAATATTTCGGAGTTTAGGCTTAATTTGATAGCGATGCTAAAGTCTTATTGCTTCTATAAATCTATAATTTATGGTGATATATTTTTGGTCGTCCGTCCGCGGTCCGTTTTTGCGTCGCCTAAAATGTCAAAATTAATAAGAATGTGATTTTTCCCAACAGGGTCAGGATGTGAACGGCATTGGTTTTTATCGCGGCTTTATTTGCGCAGTTGTCACGAGAGTTTCTTATTTTATTATTTTCAAATATTATGTGAGCCATTAATATTCTGCGATCTGCGGGCGTGTGTCTATTATGTTAGTGAGCTCCAGGAAGATGAGACATGTATTTTTGTTGGGAATTACTTTCGTCTTGAGTAAGTATATATCACCTAAGTACCTACCGATGCTTTTCTGGTTGCCAATAATGTTCACTTACTATTAAAATATAGGGGTAAAATTACAGCTTTAGTATATCAACATTTTGTTTTGCCACTTGGTAAACTTAACCCTTTAGGGCATATCGAGCTCTTTTTATTAACGGTGAACTAACACTACGCTAAGAAATACTACATACGGGCCAGCACCGAATCTATAGCCAAACCGGCCGACCTGTCGACTCTTCAGTCCAAACACCACTTTGGGCTAGCTCTAAAACTGCCCTCTCTGCTTTATGTCAACTCCAGAATAACCAAACCTGAAATTTTATCCAATTCCAAGGATCCGGCAATAACGAAGCACGCAGCAAGTAGCCGTACTGAACCAAAGGATCTACAGGCCCGCGTAGACTTCCACAGAGAGTTTCTTGCTGGAATCAGCCAGAATGGCACTGGTCTGGGGTATGGCAGTAAAACCATGAGCGATGTGGATCTAAAAAAGTCCCTCCTGCGTGGAAATTACGATAGCAACAGAATGACTGGACAACAGTTGGGGACTTTTGCATTCCCCCTCCAATGCATTGGAAATCCAATGCTGTATGATTGGACACCAGAGATACTGAATTTTTTTAAAAATATCTTTCAGCATACACTTCCAGACCCCAGTAACCTCGCTCGTTAGAGCTATTCAGAGAATAGTTCATGTCCTCTTTGTAGGAATACTCCTTGTACAGCTAGACGTATTCTGGCTGGCTGCATGGTGGCTTTAGAGCAAGGACAATATACTTAGCGCCATGACAAAGGCTTTGCTGTTATTCGCAAATTAATTAGCCTTGCAGTGGCTTTTGCCAACAACGGTATTACAGTGCCCCCAAACCACCAATACAGTTTGTGCGGGATGGCTTTAAAAGCCAAAAACATTCCACTATAAAACCTTTCATATCAAATTCTATGGTTTCGAAGGGGGAGTGAATGGGTGGTAAGGTGAACGCTTACATGTGGCAAGACAGCTGTCCTAAACCTACCACTGCCTGTCGTTAGTCCAGAGTCCACCGCTCACAGAAGTGTAGAAATATTATTATGATGGGCCCAACCTTGGTCGGTGAATTCCATGGCAGCTCCATTTGTACTTACCTATACTTACTTCATGGCTCAATTTATGTTATATGTAATATTTTCCAATTCATCACTTGTTTCGTGTAAAGAGATCTTTGTTGATGATCAGGTGGAGGGACAGGTCTTATGCCGTCGCATCAAAAAATGTGTAAGACAGAAATATTGAGTCACTGGAAGCGGCTTTGGGCGTCAGATACCATGACAAATCCATAGAACGGAGACAAACAAACTGCAGCTCCGAGACTCCGAATGTTGACAAAAGGGATGCCTGAAGTTATAGGCTTAGCCAGGAGGGGAGGGGGGTTAGGGGTTAAAACCCTCCCCGAAATCCCCGAAATGAAATGTATTAATATTGTGATAATTTGAGATGTTGGGCGGCTGATTACATTATTACATTATAACAAAATATTATTGAACTTAAACCTGTACCATCCTACCATTTAAGTTTTTAGATTTTATGTTTCATGCATACACTTGCCATAGGCCAATACTCTACATTTTTTAGGCAAAGAAACTTATTTTTTTATGATGAGCAGGTAGCCATTGCTCGCTATTCTTGAACAATAAGTATTGTATTTATTATCAAAAAAATGCACCGCACAAAAACTTCAGGAATAAATGACCAGAGGCAGAGCAGAGCTTTATTGGGGTTGCATATGTGTTTCTTTTGTTTAATAACACTGCTGAACTCTGGGCCTCGATGCGGTGGGTACCTACAAACCCACCGCCTATCATTGAGTAGCATAGAAACTTAATGTTTGGTTCATTTTGTTACAAGCGGTTCGTTGTTGGTTGTAATGTACATGAATGATAAGTGTATGACTCAGATCAAAGAATTAATATTTATAATTATAAATTGAACCCCTCCCCCGAAACTTTGGACCCCCCTCCCCCCGAAACCTAAGCCTGGCTACGCCTATGCCTGAAGTTATTTGCTATGTTACAAGCTATCGGCATATCTTTAGCATAGTGGTGTTTAGCAGAATATAGTTCAAGCAAACATCTACAGCTTTGGGTGAGCTATAGTTGATAGCAGTTATCCTACAGGCGGCCAGTTTTTATAATATCACTTTGTAGTACGCAGATGGGTCATTTCGGTGGTGATGGGTCATTTCGGGAGCACCCAGGTTATTAACCTCACTTCCCTACTTGGAAGAAATCCGCTTCCTCCCCTAAAATTAACTGACGATTCAGAGTTCTTTTTATTGAAATAATATCTAAAGATATTTAAAGTATATCAAATCTAGTCTTCCTGATTAGTATACCTTTTATATGTTATCAATGAAAAATATTCATAACGTCCGAATCCGCTGGCGCAAGCGCACGGTCGCAGAATGAATCAGACTATATACAAATAGGTACGCTCATCACTAACTCAAAGAATTAATCACTGACTGATCGCAGTCGTAAACACTCGAAATTTGATTTTCAATTCGTGGTCCTAACGCTGTCTCTCGCGTTTTCTTTTGCACTAGTAAGTACAAACGGAGCTGCCATGGAATTCACCGACCAAGGTTGGGCCCATCATAATACTAATTTTTTTTTTCACTTCTGGGGGGTGAGCGGTGGTCTCCGGACTAACGACCGGCTGTGG
>JAOPUG010000036.1:6639279-6653132 GCA_027564375.1 Micropterix facetella | reverse complement strand
TCATGCAGTTTTATAAGTTGGAACAATGTTGAAAACAGGAAAGACAACAATGGTCCGAAATTTAATTTTTTTTTTTTGAAAATTATCATAGCCCGGTAAATATGAATTATTTTAATCAATTAGTTACCTACTTGGGCAACTATTAGTAACTAATAGGTTTTTCTAATGCATATGGTTTTTCTTATATTTAGTCGTGAATCAAAAAATCGAAAAACCTGGACTTACGGTAGCTATTTTGTTTTTAGTTGTATGGTTTTACGGTAGCTATTTTGGTAACACAAATGTCATGTTGCCAGCCGGCAATTACTTGCCAATGTGATGTCACTGTAGTACCTACTGGCTGGATAGTTTAATGTAAACAAAATATATCGATTAGTCTATTAGTGATCGGGGTCCTTATTTTTTATACCTTCTCGTAGATTGGAAACCGCTTCAAGAATACAAGGACAAAACGAGAAAGGCAACATGGGTGGCAACTTCTTCTGCATGTTGCAAGGCAACATGCAGAAGAATTCATTACCATAAAAATGTTAAGCATTAAACCTAAGAAAGAATTTAAAATGCTGGAAAATTATTTTGTAAAAAATAAAATTACCGTAGCTTTGGCATATTAGTAATTTTCCGTCATATCTTTTCCCAAAATTTCCGTTTCTTAGGGAGGGAGAGGGATAATAATTTAATAATTTACACAACGAATAAATAAAACTAAACATAGCATTCACTTAACCGTTTTTTATAACATAATTTACTTTTGTTACAGTTTGCAAATATGTCTGCCATCCGGTGTGCGAAAATAAGGTATGAAATTAAGTATATTTAAAAAACACACACAAATATTACTATTGAAAAGTGTCGTCATTTGGGTTGTCATCATTTACAATGTCTCTCGGTCCGACGATAGCGTCTCCCCCGCTTATAGCGTTCAAAATCGTCAATACTTCGGCGTTACTTCGTAAACTTCGTTCCATTGGACCTTCCGGCGCCACCATTTTATTTAAAGTCTTCAAATCGTCGATGATTCCGTTCGCAATCGCGTTTATCTCCTTCAAAGTTTCAGATATTTGGTTCCGTAGCGATTCTTCCGCCATTTTTTAAATATTTATAAGTTCTTATTACCGATGTCGAAACACTCGCTCACTGTTTGTTTACCGGCAACTTTTGACAGTTATGACACTGCGCTTTGGTGTGAAGTTGCCCCACGAATGTCGCGCTCTAGCGAGAAACGGTGTACCGTTCCGCAGCAAAGACACAAACCGCAACTGTTGCGCGCCTGAATCGTAAAGGTGCGAGCGGCTGCATGTAGATGGCGACGTGCGCCGCAAAATGACATTTTAAATTATTTGATACCTATTTTACGATTATTTTTCTCTGTTGTAATGTGTTGTAATCAATTATTATTATTATTGCCTACATATGTCACATAAAGTCTGAGAGGTCGTCGACCGTTTCCCCAAGTGCGAAGCTAAATAAAAAGTTGCAGATGCTGCTTATGCCATCTATGGCGGATTAACAGTGGTTTCCTTCCATCTTCCTGTTTGCATCATTCCTTCAGAGTTGCGGTTGATATGTATTAATGAAATTAAAATGATATATTTTAAAATAATATTATTAGTAGACTTCTATTGAAAATAATTTATTGAAGTTAAAGAATTTTAAAATAGGGATCTACTTATCTACGTCCTACACGTCATTCTTGATTATGATTAAATTAATATGTTTTTCTATTCTGCTACATATTATATCTTCTTCTTCTTCGGAAATGTACCCTAAAGTGGTGCTGGTATTTTATATTTTATCTATATGCCATTGTGGTTTGAATAGATATCTATATGTTTTTCACATATTTTATGTGCTATTTTATTTTGTATTATGTTTATGATAAAGCTTCCCTTGTATCGTCGCCCTAGGTTCAATCTATTTGGAAGCGAACCTCTCATTTTCACACCCGATTTGCGCCCAACAACAGCTTTTAGTCGCCTAATAAAATGGTTATCGTAAAAGCCTAGTGCCGCAGCATAGAGATTGGACTTTTGTCCGGCATAAGCGAACGTCCTTTCTGTTATATTCCCCCGGAAAACGAAAGGGCATGAAGTGTTCGTAATTGATCGTAACGTGTGGTTTTAACGACGTAGGCGTGTGCTGGAATTCGAGTATGTATTGTGCTTAGGCCATTGAGTACGGCGCTAAGGCTGTTTTATTTGATGTCAGATTTGTTACTAGTGTTTGTTAAAGTTGCTTTATGATAAACCATAAAATATGGTTGTTTCGCTATGTTGTCTAATATATCTCGATTCACCAAACAGTACACCTACTTATTCCGAATTTTACATCATTTGTAGTGGATTTGAATAAAATGAAACATTATGTCACTCTCCGATCAAAATTTTCTAAATCTAAAAATATTCGAATAATTACGCTGCGAAAAAGGTTAGGTCGCCTGATTTTACATTGTAAGATTCCGGGTTCGATTACCGGCTCGGTCGCCATTTTCCGTTGGGATAAAATTAACGGAATGACATTTTAATTCTGTCGATCGAATGCAATAACAAGACACACACTTACACACATGTTACACGCACACATGCATATAAATACTTCATAAAAGGGTTGGTTGTAAGAGATTGCCATATGATAATAAATCCGGTCATTGTGAAATTTCAAAATAAAGAGTAGAAACAAACAAACTCACCGAACGTAACGTACTTACTACTTTTATTGTGAAATGTCACAACTGGCGGGTATATTACCATACGGTGTGTGTGTGTGTGTGCGTGTAACATGTGTGAAGTGTGTGTTGATAGGATGGTATCGTTTGCAGAAATGTCCACTTTTTTATATGTTATGTATTAGTTAAATATAGAGAACACAATAATCAGAAGAGCAGTAAAAGCGTAGAAAATAAATAAAATGACGACGTTGCAAATAATAATAAAAAAGTATATGTGTGTTTGAAAACCTCTAAACAGTTTATATTGGTAATGGTTGTTATGACAACCGGTAAGATAAATTATTGATTATATTAAAGTAAGTTCGCCACAAGTGTATGTTTTGTTTTTGCATTCGATCGAAAGAATTCAAATGCCATTCTCTCTAATTTGTCCTGACGGAATATCGTGCCCCAGCCGAGAATCGAACCCGGAACCTTATCAGTTCTCATCCAAAATCAGAGTTAGGTACTTATGTACATTACATCTTCCAATATTTGTAAATAGACGTTGTTTTATTGCAAATATAGTCTTTAATTCTTGAGTTGCTCAAGTGAATCATGAAAACAAGTAAAATTTTCAGTGTACCTTTCTATTTTCCTTTGCAGATTTGAATATGTCGCCTCTACGTTTTGATGTATTGTTTCTTGCGAAAGTGTTCAAGAGATCGTTATTGTATGTAGGTATTTGTACCAGTGGCGGGTCCATATGAGAATATAACGTCGTCGTCTGACATTTGCCATATGTTTCCTCCCCCTTTGTAGATACTCGTATTGTCCCGTTTAAACGCAGAGTCATTTTAATCCCACGATTGATTCGAAATGTTGTTCTATGTGGACTTAGTAGATCGCGCTAGCTGCTAAATTTAGGGATAATCTGACATCTGACATGGCCCGGTGGCACAGTGGTTAGGTCGCCTGATCTTACATCATATGGTTCCGGGTTCGATTCCCGGCTGGGTCACCATTTTCCGTTGGGATAAAATTAACGGAATTGCATTTCAATTCTGTCGATCGAATGCAATAACAAGGCACACATGTTACCCGCACACATACATATAAACAATTCATAGTAAGGTTGGTTGTAAGAGATTGTCGTATAGTAATAAACCCGCCCATTGTGAAATTTCACAATAAAGAGTAGAAACAAACAAACAAACAAACAAACATCTCAAAAAAATCTGCTAAAACAAATTTTGAACGACACATATTTTAAGGCGATGTTGGAATGCTCATTAACTTGAAATGAACAGAATTATTTCTCGGTCAATTTTTGAAATATAATTTTGAGTACTGACCCTTTTTTATAGCAAGAGTCCGTTTTTTCTTAGAAACAGGAGTCAGACCACTATGTCCTCATCAGGGTCGTCTGAATCCTCTGGTTATGCTGCAATCCTCGCCCACCGGCAAATACAGCCTCAAAAGATCGTCATAACTGATAGCCAGTGAGGGTTTCAACCATTACTCCATTATCTTCATCTGCAAAGTCTTCATCAGACTCTACTCGCTCCAACTCGAGAAATATGGTTTTAACAATTTCGATCTGTTTCGGGATATGAGCGAAAAACGGCAAAAAACACGTTTATTTGCGTCAATAATATACTTAGGCCATTATCATCTACATAGGTATATTATGTAGGTACCTTTATCCATAGATTAAAGGTTTACGTATTATAGTATTATTTAATCAATGATTTAACTAAGATATCAACTGTAAGACCACTAAAATAAAGAGGAAGTTCAATTTAACATTGGATCTATATCACGAAGGTCAATGACCTACGTAACATAATCTATGTGTAACAGCGATATAGTTGGTAGGTTTACAAAAAATGCAGACAGGGTTATTTTAAATGTCTCTAATAAGAACCATAATAATTTTGATGAAAAATTACATTTTACATATAAAACAACAATTATCGAAAATGATGTTCAATGTCGAAACGTGAACAAAAATGCTTACTTTATAAATTATTCTTTTCAATATTTAAATTATTGATAAATGACGTGATAAGTTTGACATATGTTAGCTATATATGTAGGTCATTTCGGGTTAAAACGTAATAATCTTTATATTGACCATACTTTGGAAATATAACTTATTAATGTTTTCTACACATCGTGCAATATTGCTTATTTTCTTTAGTCGTCGTGAACTTGAACTCCTTTCTATTTACTGCGATCTTGTCAACGATCTCGATCGCGTTCGCAAACATAAATCCCAAAGGCCCAGTATGGAACCATTGTTCACGATACATGTACTTTATATATTATTTATGCTTACGTATCGGTCTCACATCGCGGAGGTCAGATGGACATCGCTCAGATCTAAACCTTTGATAAAACGCACATCGTTTCATGTAGTGCCATTTGCAACAATACGAAATCAACCTTTAGGTACCCATTATTGTTCAGTGTACCCTAAATATTTGTCTTATACTTTGTTGCATGTCACTATTATGAATCTGAAAAATATCAGTTATTACAAGACCTTTCAGATACCAGCAATATATTTCGACTAAAAATCATTATTTAATATCTGCGCTACTGTGTCTAATAACAGGAAAGTAGCGATATACATCGGAAACTTTGTCCCGTTCCGTCATTGGTAATCCCTCCAACAAATTTCTCTCGTCACCACGATTCCAAAAATACCCATATACGCTATGCTTGCTCTACCCATTGGGCAGATCCCCTCCACGCCAAGTAAACCAGTATTTGTATGCAGCGTCATCTGCGTAACCGAATTTGGTGGTGCTTGGAGGCTACATACGAAATTTGGTTAAGATCGGACCAAGGGAAGTCTTCGGACGGATGGACAAACAAACCGACAAACGCACAGCATGCATCAGACTATATGACCAGTCCTACGTAATCGTAATATATAGTTAGGCTGATCACTGACTCACTGACTGAATCTGTAACGCTGTGGCGTAACGTTGTAGGCGTTGTGTAAGGGCTGGGCGGCGGAGGGGCAGGAAAAGGATTGGGAAGAGTGGTGAAAGGTGTGAAGGGAGGAGAGGGAGGAGGAGGGGATTGGACTGTCGGCGGAAGTGGGGGCACCGGGGGGGCTAATACTTTGTTAAATTATATTATGCCAATTCCATTACCAGTGAAGTACTGTTCTAGTCAAACGAAAAAGCTGAAGGCATGTAGTAAAATTCTATTAGACTGATCGATAGGGAAATACATAGTCCTATTGACGGTTTTATGGCGTACCTCTCTGAGAATAAATGTATTGCGATTGGTACAGATCAGATTGATGCAGATCTTAAATATTTGTCGGGGGGGAAATTGAGCAAAGAGTTTCGTCATGTTATATGCAGATAAAATATTTATGTCTATTATTAGCTGCTTATTCGGGCAAATACAATCATTGCTTTGTAGCCAGGAGCACATATTAAGTATTTCTTACAACTTTGCTAGTGCTACGAATCGTATTTTGTCAGCGATTACGAGATTGACATCTGCTTCCTTCTCTCGAGTCTTTTCTCCAACCAATTTTCCGAAAGTATCGATTTTTCGTCGCTTTTTCTAATCGTTTTGAGAAAGCTTTTTTTCATTCATTTATTTAATTTTTAATTCATGAAAGAAATAAACATTGCGATAACTAGAGCATCTAACGGCTGTACGACTCCGAGACACGGTTGTGTAGAATCAGGCGACCGAATACTGAAATATTTAGCCTGGCAATATTCAGGCGCGGATCCAGAACTACGCTCAAGGGGGGCACTTTGTTGGGTCATTGCCGTATAGTCTTTATTAAATAGGCTTACCTGCCTTAATTCGTCGGCTTTAAACTTAACACCTGGGGGTGACGAGAACCCATTTGCCCAGCAGGTGAATGATTTTGGGCCTTAAGAATTATTTCTCGAGAAAAATGTGTTATTGAGATATATATGGGATGACACATAAAGAGCCGAGATGATTTTGGAAAAAAATATTAAATAATGACGTGAACTAGGATGTTGAAAAACGTGATGTATAGAGCGATCAGGAACTGCCCGAACCCCGAAACTGTATTTTAACGAGATTAGTAGAAAAGTGACCAATAAAAATAAATTAACTTAATTTCCCTAAAATCCCACGATGTCACGTCTGATAGCAAATTAGTAGGTACCTAGGTACGATGTTGCCAGTGAATCAATAGGTAAAGATGGCTTCACGTCACGACCATTGACACTCGCACCAACAGCCTTTAGGGTCTCTGTCTCTGAGCGGAGGGTCGATATACCGTGTCGTGACCAATCGTTTCGGCCCACCTGGGCGCCCTGACCAACAATCATCCCAAGATGGGGCATTTAATTAAAAGGTTCATTCTCCGTCATGACGTTTATCATTGCTCGTACCCACCTACCAACCTACCGATCGCTGCATTTGTGAATGTCATAAGTCACATCGCCGGAGGTCCGCCACATGCCGTTCGACACCGCAGCGTGAATCGCATTACCTTCATTGAAACATTTATTAAATTACTCACGCTTGAGGTGCTTTTGTTTTAAAGTTTTCCCTTCCCGAACTGGGTTCCGCAGTTTACCTCTCTTAAAGTACTTGCCAGGCAAAGATAAATTGCTCTTATCTAGAGACATATATAACAGGTGAAAAATAGCGATTTTAACATTTTTTTCATGGTCCAAAGAACTTTCTCCCGTAAGCGAACGCTGGAGATACTTATTAAAGAACAGATCTTAATGAAACAGCAAAAAATAAACTTCAACATATGCATAAGCAACTTGTATTTTAGACGTATTTTTCCAGGAAAAAAGCCGCTAAAATGTTTATTATTCAACCCTTAGACCCATTTTATGCGAAAACTGAGACATTTCTCAAGAAGTTCGTCATTCGCAAGCGATGTGATTACATTTATAAAATTAAAAATGAGAAAATCGAATATAAGTCATACGTGGCAGACTGGCATATATTATAATATACATACTAATGTACATTTATAAACGAAAATATAATTTCAATTTTGGTATCTCATTCCTTCTTATTAGCTCAAATTCTCCGGACAAAATTACCTACGGCGTCGCCTTTAGCTACAGTTGCGCAAAAGAACATATAGAGGTATGCGGATATTTAACCAGACCTCATGAAATACTTTTTATAATATTTTTTCAGACACTAACAAGTGCATCGACACATACATTTCTTAAGGCGTCGATTTATGTAAATTACGACGATTACATTTTTTGGCAATTTTTGAACCGTTGTAAAGGAACCGTTGTTAGCGAACTGAAAAAATAATCATATATCACGGAACCTTTCTCAAGTAGCTATTTCAAAATGAATTGGAATTGAGAAAAAAAATATACACGTAATTCTTATAAGATTTGTATGAGCGTTTTTTACACACATCGTTTAAGGTGACGATGCATGTACAAAATCTCATACAAGTCTCATAGAAATGCGCCGAACGAAGACAGCTCGGCGCATTTGTATGAGAAAATTAATAGAAATGTGCTGTAGAAAATATTATTTTTAAAATATAGTAATATTTTGTTTGAAAAAGCATATCGATGGTAATGTAAGCTTAATGTATATAGTTTATGTAAAAAATCGCAATATAAAAAAACATGCAATAATATGTAATATTGAAAAGTGAATGTGAATGAAACTTGCAATTTTTATATATATATATTTTTCAAGAAAATCAATGTTTTTAACATTCTGCGATAATTATGTATTTTATGAGTATTGTTAAAATTCCTTACTGATTTTTTTTGAGCTTCTTAGTCCTGCTGTTTAGTGTGAAATATGGATTAAAAAAACACCCTAAAATGAAATTATCCTTATAGCCCCGACATTTTTTTTTCTTAAACTTTCCTTCGATCTTTTTTGAAAAATCTAAAATAGCTATGTATTTAGGAAAGGTACCATTAGTTATGATATTTTTTTCAGTTGGCTAACATCATCAGTTACTTTACTACGATGGTTCAAAAATTGCCAAAAATGTAATCCTCGAAATTTACATATATCGTCGCCTTAATTAAAATAAACCTTCCATGTTTCAGGAAGATCTATTAGAAACTAGCAGAATATTTATTATCCGATGATGCGCGAGTGGAATTTGGTTAAAAAACGGGAGTTTACACGTCGATACACGAAAAGTATAACCAACGTTTCAGCCCGTAGTCGTCATGGATATACCATTCGAGCTCGCCTTTAGTAGCCTCTCCTACTGATCTGCGTCTATGTGCTTATTTAAATATAAAAGGCAATACAAATAAATGTGTATGCTTGTCTGCCAGTGTTTTTTTTTATAGATGCAGGAGGGTACATTACTGGCCGAATTAGGTAGCGCCAAAGAGAGAGAAATATATCTCGAGGAAGATAGAAAATACCTACTTCGAATAATAACAATGCGCGATACACTTTAATCACAAAGGATTAGTGTTGTGTCAAAAAGCATGATGCATGTAACTGAAGCATGCTTCGGGCTAGGAAATATAAGAGCGCCTTTTTAAAGTGCGGTAACATGCTATATGCTACACTCTATTTTCTACCTGCTCACCGGCTGCGATAAGCGAGAGAGACTGCTCATACCCTGCTGTGAGTGAGAGGGAGAGTAGCGATCCGTGTGATTTGAGCTATCTGTTACCTCTTTACCTCTGGCCGCTGAAAAAGAAGTGGAGACCTTTTCAAGCGAAGAAATTCTTCAGAGAGACGCTTCCCCGCTAGAATGGCGGCGAAACTATCAATTAATTTACCCTAAATTTAAAAAAAATATGCAATTAATGAAACTTTGTTACGACATCAGTGCCATTCGAAAGAGTATTTTCCACTTCCGGTTACATTATTGATAATCGTAGAATGAGCCTAGAAACCTCTAAAGTTAGCATGTTAACATTTCTTAATAAAATTAATGATATTTCTTTAGCCTCTTTATTCCAATGAAAAAACTTTGCCTTACATAATAAATAGGTTTTATATTTTCCATTGTAATTTTTCTCTTTTGAATATAGAGCGTTTACTATACTGTGAAATAAACTTATTTTATAGTCGCGTTCCTCCCTGTCCTTGTGCCTAGCAAGCATATGTTTAGCACGCATAGCTTCCTTTACCGCACTGCGCCTGAGAAGCCTGACGCTATTTGTAGCAGTTTAAGAAGCTTGCTTCTCTATAATAACAGGAGCAGATTCATCGGCTTTTGAAAAAAGCAGAAATGTCCAGTACTACAAAGGATACAGTTTCGCTTCCATAAAATGTCAATTATTCATACAGTTCAATAATAGCTATTCTGTAAATCGAGCAACATGGTTTGAGATTTGAGAATATCCCAATTGCATCGCTTGTAGTCTCTTTTTTGCAGTGCCTGATTTCACTTATTGAAGAGTCGATATCTCCGGTGCTTCGATGCTTTCGCAGATTAAATAAGAAGCGTCTGCCTGAGATGCGATGGTTAGTTGGTTGGCATCAGTGAGGTAACGGTCGTTGGCCGGTTTGGGCGAGTAGATGTTTCCTGTTCGTGAGCCGGTTCAATTATCTTGAAGGACGACCTTCGCACACCGCGGCTACCGTGCTTTCTTACCAGGACACCCGATGCCGCTATAGGGCTGTCGATTACAGAATATTTTATAAATATTATTCTTCCTCTGAGACTACTCTGTATGTAGGAAATCTGCAACTCGGACACCTCTGCATGTTTCCTAGCCTAGCCCGACTCGAAGTATGTAATAAAGTTACCGTAAAATAACTTATCAAAAAACTTTATGCATACCCGATTAATCCTTATACAAGAAATTTGCATTTCATCCTAACTTGATTTTTATTTTATTTAAATTTTAATATCTCAATGAGGAAAAACGATTTCAAAAACATGAAGATCCCTCACGGTTATAATAATTAATGTACATAAGGACAGTCTAACAATAACAACTTATATTAATAGTTAAAATAAAACTTATAATTATAGTTAAATTAAAATAAAAAAATGTTACAACTTTTATTAAATAGTGAGCCCGTTTTATGGGCAAACACAACAACTAAATCTAAATATATAGGAAACATTTAATAAAAATGCATTTTCCTGAAGCAATGATTACATGATAATAATATGTCAATACTAATATGTGGTACGGGTAAGTGTAAAGGGTTCAGCTTCCATGCGTTGCCTAATGCAGTTCTGGAATCTTAATTTATCCCTGAATAGTTCACTGTTCACGAAAATATTGTGGTATACGCTGCACATCCTGTGCAGCTGCACCCTAAACCCAGAATTAGTATCTGGCTTTGGGAGGTGAAAGATATCTTTCTGATGAGAGCATACTCCCGTGATATAAAAGCCTATCTGTTCAACGAGGCCTGGGTTGTCGAATCCATTAAACTTTAGAGTGACATTATGTCGAGATCTGTACTCAGGTTCAATTCGTTTTGCTGAACTCAACGTATGATTTGAGCGACTTACTAATACGAAATTGTAAGATTCGAACAAACTTTTTTGAATCATCTCGAGCTCATCGGAGTATATAGAGTAAAAGGATTCCAGACTGAGCAGGCACACTCTAACTAATTGAAAGAGTATTTTGTAGTAGAAAAAGTGAATTCGTTTGAGTAAACATTTTTGTTACTCGAAGAACAAACTCCATCGATTTGTTTGCCTTCTAAATTATGCTCTCGACATGTATGCCAAAGTGACGTTTGGAATCAAAGTAGATTGCAAGGTCACAAATAAATCAAAGGTCACAAAGATCAAAGACTCCAATGTAACGAAAGAGGGCATTCATTCAGATGGTAAGCAAAAGTGACAATCGATTTATTTTTGGCGAATGAGATGTTTTTGCATTTACCAACGGTCAAGGTCTGCTTGGAGAATAATGCAATCCTTAATTAAGCGAATACTGGAGGACACCTTTAAATAATCGGCGTATAGAATAAAAGTGCCATTTTTAAAAAAGAAAGGTCGTTGAAGAGTCATCCTAGGTAACTGTATCTAGGATCCTGTTATCCTTTCAATAACGCCATTCTTAATTTATAGATTATTTTGCTAATATACGAGAAATTTCGTCTTTAAGAAGTTGGATATTTTACGTATATTTTCTAACTATGAAGACAACCAGAGGCGGCGTGGGCGCGTGCATTGTCGACGGATTAGCAGATAAGCAACTGCATCTATTAATAATTATTAATAAAGTATTTAATTGCATTGATTTTCAGGGACAATATATCTACAAACCGTAACATATTTTTTCTTCCCAATAATATCTAACAAAATAATGATGCTGGATCCACACTAACGAAAACGCCGTTGATTATCGCATTCATTGAAAAAACATAGCCACGACAACCAGATTATTTTTTATCAGAAAAAAACAAAATATTAAAATTTAGCAATTTTATACTAAAGATTACGAAATTTGCTACAAGGCTCATATTTTTATTATTGTTTAAATGCACGCGGGAGTCAATTAAATTTGACTGCAACATGTCACTTTTTCACTGTTTGATAGAGGTCACCTTAAAATTATAACGTGTTTTTTCTTCTATATATAAGTAGATTCTTATATGCAGGATAAAACTCCACCAGATGGTTAGTTTTTATACATTTTATTAACCTCAAATATTAAATTCCCCAGTGATAGACTATACTAAGTCCTCCTCAGCAAACATTTTACAATTTTCATAAAACATGTCCAAAAATCTAAAACATTTCATAATTAGAATCGTATTATTGCAAAAAAAGAAACAAGCTAAAATATTTCATTTAATATAATAGAGTGAAATATGTACCTATGCACATTTTAAAATAGGTCTCCTGTAAAATTGATAAAATGTGACTTACGATAGGTTACCTAAATCAATATCTATTACAATATCTTTGACAACCCTGACGAAATGCAGCTAAGAATTTTCATTCGATTAATGGCGAATTCTTCCATTCACACATATCCGGTATCTTGATAAACATACCAGCACATGCCTACATGATTTTTAAATATTTTCGATTCATCTTCTTCTTTATACTCCGCTCATTCCTAACGCTTATTACAATAATGTACGTATCCAGTAACCTAACCTAGCTATCGCTTTCTGAAAATTGTTGATGAAAGTGAGGTTGAATTGTCAATGAATTTTCTGTAATTATCATATGGTTATCGAAATGAGTATCTAACATGATAATGATAACTATTTTTTACAAGCATAGAGATAGTCATAAAAGAGCTAACGAAAACCAATAAAATTTGAGCCAAGGCGAAAAGAGGAGTGGCGAGATTGAAACCTGGACAAGGCTAGATATTTTTACAATCTATCATGTCCACAAATAAATATTGTAACAAAAAGGTACTTATATTTTTCCGAAATTAAATTTGAAAAAAGTATGTTTTCGTCTTGTCGTTTTTGAACTATACCTATTCAAAATTTTGAAAAAGTATTGCTATATCTGGCCCAACAGTTGTACTACATGGAATATTATAAATAAGATAAAACGAATTTACTGCGAGAAATGATGTTGCAACCGCCGTTGTCCTGATGTTGCACCCGCCGTTGTCTACCCAAGACAACGGCGGTTGCAACATCGCAAAAACGTCGCGTGTTACAAATTTCACGCTGTAAAATCCTTTTATCTTATTTATAATGTCAAACAACCGCGATAGTCTTCGATTTCATACATGGCATATTTCCCCTTTATTTCGTTATAATTTTGATTTCTTCGTTTATTTATTTATTTATTTAAAATATTTTAAAGAAATGAACAATGTTATTAACTGCAGTACATTATTCCATTAGTACTATTAGTGGCTTCATTTTAAACAGTAGCAAAATTAGAGAGACCGCAGCCGAGTATGTTCTTCAAATCAACGCCTCCCAACTAGGCCTAGGCCCGTACTTTTGCAATTAAACAATGGCTTGTGCATACGTCAAATTACATTATTTCAAAAATAAGTTAGGTATTTTGCATGCGCCAGTATGTGACAGTGTAAACGAAAATGGGTCGTCACATACTGGTGCCATGCAAAATGATCACTAATTTATTGTTCATTAATGACAATTTAAACCAGTTTATTTCAAATTTAAGAGGATTAAAAATAAACTAATAGGGTTAAACTAGGTACAGTTCCAGTCAAAGAGCCCTACAACTACATGCTCAGGTCACACGTATTGCATTTATTGAACACCAATGCACTGAAACCAAAAAAGGGATAGACAT
>JAOPUG010000036.1:6608303-6621612 GCA_027564375.1 Micropterix facetella | reverse complement strand
AATCACTCTGTGATAAAAATAATATTACCTCACAGCTTGAACTTACGAAATACATATTTTATTTTAGTAAAAGTGAGTGACGTTTTTGGATAACTCATGTTTCTGACATGCAATGAAATAAGTTAACGTCTAATGGACTTTATTTAATGTGGACAGATAGCCATTTTTGTTGTATTAGAAAACATATAACATTAAAATTTGTGATCGACTGTATTTAATTTATGGTATAACAGGCATTTAAAATAACTCGAACGCTCACGCCAAAATTATGGAAAGTATATAGTAGACAGCAGATTTTTTGCAGTCGACCCCAGGACAAACGAAATGTTATTACACAAGTCATGACTTCTGGCTTCTAAATGTTCTTTTTTTTTTAGAACTGGCCAAGAAAAGCGCAGTTTTCCAGCCCCAGAAGACTACACCTTATGGCCAATCTTCCGCTGGTCCAAGGATGACAAATACTTTGCTAGGATTAAAACTGACGTACTTCAGGTCTACGAGACTCCCAGCTTTGGACTTCTCGACAAGAAATCAGTGAAAATTCCTGGAATAAGGTGAGACTATGTTTTTCTATTGCAGTCAGTAGGTTCAGCCCAGAATCAAATCTAGAACTGACCATTGCTATTTAGCAACCATCCATTTATTTGGAGATTCTGTCGGAGAAATCCGTTATATTGGATAGTTTTTGAAAAACAATGAAGTACAGAGAAATCTCTATCATTCGTTCCACTAATCTTCGTTTTCCCGCATGTATATTTTATGTATGGTCCCGAATTAACCTTTTGTGTGCAGGCCGGCTGCGCTCTAGTGATCGGGCTCGGTGCCGCGAGAAATTTTTCAAAAACTGCACGCTCTTTTGTCCAATCTACTTATTTACCCAATATATCCGCTAACAGTTACAAAAGTTAAGTAAAATAAAATAAGTAAAATAAATTTCAATCAGAATTATTTGTGTGATTTACATTTATCGTGAAGTCGAATAAGTTTCCTACAAGATAAAATAAAAAATGCATGTTTGGTCCATTGAAATAAATACTGTAACTTGACTTTTAGTAACGATTTTCAGTCTTCTGAGAGTACAAGTTAGAAATATTCCGTGTCAAACTTACATACACGATAAGTCATTATTGAATTTTTATTTCATATCATTATTACAATTTACAGTAAGTAGATAAGTACGAAGTTTTTGTAATAATGTTTCACTACCAAATTTGGCGATGAAATATGTCCAGACTTATGTCAACTACTTTTATGGCTATATTGTTATATATTTCTGGTCAATTTACATCATTAATATAATGAACTTTAGTTAAATAATAAAATGTACCTATTTTTTTATATTTTTTTTGATTTTCGATTCGAATTAACACAAAACATCACAAACAACCCGTCACTTGTTAACAGGCGGCCGACTTGTATACAAGTAGCAGGTGACTAACACTTCGAAATGTAATTAGTCACGTAATCTTCATATTATTCATTGAATGTAGTATGTTCAGATTTGCAGAGACTGCAGAGAATCGCAAATAGATCACAGAAAACACAAAAAAATAGATCACATCCATTGTTCCCTTGCAAATTAGATGCTCTGCCCTTTGAATGTACCGACCCTCCCTCGAGAGGAATAATCGCTTGATCGCTATGATCGCTTTAAATTGCAAGATCAGAACTACAAAACCTGAGAACGTAAAATTCGCAACTTTCGTGATTCGGTTCCTCTAGAATCGGTCATTTTGATTATTTTCAATTCATTCTACGCCCGGACGCAAGTGCAGGCGGCTGCGATCGCTATGAATATTCCTGATTTATAATAACAGATAAGAGGTTTATTAATTAGATTTCTTATCTTATTTCATTAAAAAGGAGCTCGGAGTTGTAAGTATAGTTTTAGATGAGGAAGTGGATTTCTTCCGGGTAGACGAGTAGGTTCAGAACTCAGGTACACCGAGAATGACAGTATTCACGTCACCATGCATTTCTAGAAATGTTCCCTATAACAGATAACATCTCGAAACAAAAGAGAAAACCCGGCAGCGACGCTCGAGGAACCATTTTAATTGTATTATACATAAGACAAAAATGGATTTTACCATGTGCCGTTTTAAGCGGCCAATGTTTCAACAATGTTACAGCCGCCATTGTCCGAGGTAGACTGAAGTGCTGTCAATTGTCATCCGCCGTTTGTTCTTCGGGTATGTGACATGCTGCTGCTGTTATGCTGCAGAAATTTTGATGTTCCATTCCACAACACTCACCGTTAACTTGTTTCGCATTTTTGCACTCGGCGATAGGCGTTGATAACAACTTAACAGTAGGGAGTTTGAAACCTTCGTGTCTATTGAAGTTTAGAGTTTTTCTTATTTCTACGGCTTCCCAAATCATGCGGGGGAAATGTAATTGTTTTTCGGATAACAGAATGGGATTTTAAACTGCACCTAGTGGTTTGTTGCACTATCCGAGATGTGTTTTTTTTTTTTATTATATAATGTCGAACAGACGCAATAGTCTTTGTATTCATATATTAATTGCATTTTGAACATTCTAACCGAAAGCGCTATTTTTCAATCGCAGGCAGACTTGGACGCTTTGAGCTTTAGACGGTCTGGCTTGCAAATCGTAATCAAACTTGCAATTTGGACGTACTGAGCTTTTGATGCTATAACTCGACCCCTCTTTAACGTCTCTATTATTCTCCGCCCGACAGAGACTTCAACTGGTCACCGACTGACAATGTGGTAGCTTACTGGGTTGCTGAAGACAAAGACGTACCTGCTAGAGTAACCCTTCTTGAGTTGCCGAATCGCGTCGAAATTCGCTCGAAGAATCTCTTCAACGTGGCCGACTGCAAGATCCACTGGCAGAAAAGCGGAGACTACCTCTGTGTCAAGGTGCGTAGAGTATTTTTTCTCTAATATGTAGCAATGCAAATCATGTTTTTTTTAATTAATTTCTTTCGGCGACCTGTCAGAGTATGTATACTATTATATACTCTAAATTACGATTTTATCTTAAATTTATTTATAATTACTTATTTTCACTCATTTTGGTGAAATTATAGCATTTTGCCATGCGTTACCTGCCCAACGGACTCACAGTCAAAGTCTAAAAAAAAATTTGAATCATTCCGACCCTGCAACTCCCTGCACGAGTGACCCAATATCTTCTTCTATCGGATTTTTGCTATAATATAGTAAAATAATATATATCAATCTCTCACCTACGCATTTTTATATGAACCAGTAATAAAAACTCGATTGAACTGGAATATGTTTATTATTATTAGTATTATTCTTTAGCTTATTATTATTATTTATTATTACTATGATTTATTATTATTATTCTTTGAAGAGCAGTAACTAAGCCTTATTATGATATTGATTATCAAGACCTAAGCTTTTAATGTTTATGATAAGCCCGAGCTGAATATAGGTCGCCGGTTACGCATTAATTTACTTACTTTATTTCATTGAAAACTCAATGCAAAACGCGGGTAAATATGAATTTGTAACTCTTTACTTATTTTTCTCATAAAATCTGATAAAAAACGCAAACATGATAAAAACAGCTTCTAAAATAATAGCGATGATCGATACACATCCACCAAGCAATAGTCGAAAGAGTTCAAGCAACTGTATTTAAATAATATGAACCAACAACAACAATGCCTATTTTTGTAGTAATGGTGGCTGACTTTATTATAATTATATACTTTACCAAAAAAAATCTATCCTTAGTAAAATAATTCCTTTTTATTGCTGTTTTAGAACATTAGATTAGATCTGCATAATGGAGTAAGCCATGCTCGTGCACTTTTTTTAAAAACTCCGCCGCGTATAAGCCACTGCTGGGAGTGGAAAAGTCTCTTTGGCGCACAATATACAATATGACAAACTGAAAGTTCAGAACTGGCCACTAAACAATCCAGGAAAAAGACGAATTTTGAAAATGGAACTCTAAACTTCTTAAACTCCTATAAAATTTCAAAACTGTGATTTGTATTTTATTTCTTCATCATATTAACAATTGTTTGATCGCAGAAAAATTCATTTACAAAGAGAACATTTTTGTTCATATATTTTTTATGACTTTCATTTTGGTCGAAACCAAAAGCAAAGTTATGAAAGATTTAGTTAGCATTTAGTGATGAAGCCCCATCCATTGTTACTGTTAACTGGTTCAGTGATTTAAACATGACCGTACCCACTTCACTGATGATGTGAGAGAAGGGCCCCTCTCCTAAGATGGCAGTAATGGAGGAAAACAAACGACATATAAGCAAATACAGGGAACATTAGGCTTTGGTATGAGCCAAGTATAAACTATTATACGTAATCACCTACACCTTAGGAAAATTTGTGCTAGATGGACACCCCACAATTTAAGCAAAGTCAGAAACGCTGCCGCATGTAATGTCGCCAAATGGTAAAAAAAATTGACAATGGTCAATTAACTGCTATATTTGATATAGTTATGATATAGTTACAGGGTTGCTTTCTTATGTTTCTCTTAACAACCTAATAAACCCATTTCAATCTGGCTTTCGACCCCACCACAGCACGACTACTGCCTTGGTTCATGTTATTGATGATATTCGTCAAGCGATGGACAACCGACAACTCACTATTCTCGTCCTTTTAGATTTCAGCAGCGCTTTTAATTCGGTCGATTATTACATTCTCCTTGCTCAATTAGAATCATGTAATTTCACCAATCCCGTAATAAACTGGTTCAGATCATTTCTGAATAATAGAAAACAGTGCGTCAGGAATAAAGACCAGATCTCTAATTTTCTACCACAAGTCGCCGACGTTCCCCAAGGTACTGTTCTATCCCCGCTCCTCTTCTCGCTGTTCATTAACTCAGTTACAAACTGTATCAACGCCAAATATCACCTATATGCTGACGATGTCCAAACATACTGTCACTTTCGCTCTGAAGATATAGATACAACAATCGCTTCTGTAAATGAAGATCTGTCGATGATATACGTGTGGTCTAAAACACACGGACTGCTCCTAAACCCTTTCAAAACGCAGGCGATTATCATAGGTAGCAGTTACTTCACTTCGAGGATCGATATAAACACAATCCCAAAGATCTGCATCGGTGCCGATGAGGTCCCCTTTAGTTCCGAAGTTAAAAACCTCGGTGTATATATGGATGAGGGACCAAAAAGCAATTCTGTTTGTTCGCGTATATTGTAATCATGAACTGTAAAATTAGGCATAGAAAAATAATAATTATTTTTAAGGTTTTAACTTATGCGCAAAGAACTATAAAATAACGAAAAAACCGTCAACTGCTGTGGGTATTGGAAGTCTTCTCGCGTAATAACAGTCAGTCTTGCGTGCTCCCCAATTTAGTGGATTTTAAAATAGAGTTAGCGCAAGCGTTGAGAATCAGCAAGATATAAAATTAAATGTGTATTGAACAAACAAGAAAGGAAAATACACTAAAATGCACAGAACATGCAACACATCTCAAAATATCGTAATAAGTGGTTGGATTTTCAACCAAACAATAAAACCAGCGGAAAGAAAACCACAAATAAAACATCAGTCCCCTTGTAGTGAAATAACACAATATAAAAGAAACTCACCAGAAAACTGGGCACACGAAGAGAAAATTCATATTTTTTCGAAGAAGCTTCGAAGAAATAATAAAAATAGACAATAATAATGATGGCGTATTTTTACCGCTGTTCCAAAACAAAAGAAAATTCAATAGTCACACAAACATTAATAAACTGATCGATAACGAAAATTAAAATGGCAAATCGCACTATCGAGGAGATATATAAAATAAGTTACAGCGCCCACCATAAGACGCTCGAAGCACTATCTCTCGTACAATCCTGATTAAAAAATTGAGACAAATGAATACAAGTATTCATGTTAATTACTACATGATTCTATTCAAACTATTTCTCATTTTTTTCTGTATCCATCACCATTGACTGATTACATATTTTATCAGACCGCGCCAATTACAACACGTTATTCTAAGCGTTCATTAGTTGATTTATAGAACTTGTTAACGTATACTCAAGAATAACACGAAAGTGCTAAGGTCCTATCAATTCCGCTGTTCTCTGACATTAATCCTCATTAGATCGAGCAATCAATAAGTTATAAATGAGTTTTAGATAAACGGAGATGGTTATCTTGGGGGATGGATAGACGTGAACCGTGATAAGTTGAATTCTTTCGAATACGTCAGAAAAGTGTGTGAATGTGATATTTCCTGCATATATCACTATTATGAGTTCAGCATTTCAAAACCTTCTTTACTGGATTATAGTATCGACGTATGTTAGTATTACATTAAAAGATCATCATAGGGTGTCTGTAGTTGATTAATTGATGGGTACTTGCAGCCAGGAGTAAAATTTACACAATACAGTCGAGGAATCCTCACGATATTGAACCTCTACGATTTGTTTGTTCTAAAGAAAACCACTCTGGTGCCATGACTATTTATCTATAAATATGATAGAAATTTTGAGTTTCGTCTAAATTGTTATGGTTTTCATTAAATAATAAAATAAACCCCTCAAACCTACTTCTTTGCCTGATAAATTAGCGCTCTTCTACGTCGTGTGGGGGCGTTACGTGGACATATATCATATTTGAAGTTGAGTTATGAGAATGACAAACAAATGAGGATGCGGGATCTTCGTGGAACCAAGATTGACTCATTTTTTATTGTGAGAGCACCCCACAACCCGTTCATTAGCGGGCCCTTCTTCGCCGATGTTTGTGTCAGATATTTTATATTTTTATTTCCATGAGTAAATGATTTGGCGGGCGGATTTTGATATCACTTTGATGATTTATTATATTCGGCTTATCTCTACTTGACATTGTGCCAATTAAGAAGAACTTTTTATCGTTAGACATCTTCAATATATTTATATATAATAAAATAAATTCTCCGACGTTCGACCACGTGCATGGTTGGTGGATTAATATTATGGAGTCTGGTGTTAGAATGAAATATCATTTTTGCAAGCTGGAAATAGTGTCCACAAAACTGGGAATACAAGTTGAGGATAAATATTTTGTAACTTCTTGCCAACACAATCTCTAACAGCTCAATATCTAACTCCAGTCGAGAGTAGCTAATAGCTAACTTACACGGAGTGGTATAGTAGCATGTTGTATAAAGGGTGCATAAAAACAGTAATTACACTTAAAAAAAAACAAATAGTAAACTAAAATATCTTATGACCAAGAAATGACCGCTGGGAGGATTCTGGGAGAAATTATTTAAGAAAAGGAAGACCTGGTTAAGCCTAAGAAAGATAAAAGACTTTGAGGTGAGTCTTAAAAGATGCTACCGAGGGTGGTTTCTTAGATTTGCTGGTGGATCGTTCCAGAGCCTTGCCGCGTGAACACTGAAGGAATAGCTTAAGAAGTTGGTAATGCGGTGTATTTTTAAATATATTATCTGAAGCTGATCGTAGCTTAAGGCCGTGGGAAATAGTGGTTCGAAAAACTCGTACAATTTGGATGGTGACGATAAGAAGAGGACAAGAAAGAGAAGAGCGAGAATATGGACACCGACATAAAAAAGCTTATCTACAAATTAACTAATCAGGTGGAAGTTGTGGACTCAGTTAAATTTCTTGGCTTACTTCTAGATGGAAAGATGTTCTGGAATCTACATATACAACATGTAAAATTTAAACTGTCGACAGTTGTCACACTCTATCACGTATTGGGTACTTCATGGGTAGATGTGTGATAGTGTGATAGTGATATTATGTTTTCGTTAAACGTTGGTATCTTACTGTGGAGTACTGTAGCGAAAAATCGAGGATGTGTTCATATTACAAAAAACGAGCCAATCGTGCGATAGTGGGTGTTGGTCCACGGTAGTGTCGAAAATACTTCCAAAAACTAGGGATATTGACCTGTCAAGCAATTTTATTCCAAGAAGCTCTTTGCGAATTTTACACCAACAAGAGCACGGCAATACCTATGAGGATATTCATCGGTCTGGCACGCGGATCAAAACCCATGTTTAGCAAATGATACCTTCAAATATTTGTAATCGGTACAGCCACGTTCCATGCCACTAGTCTTTATAATATAGGAATAATATGGTTTAAGCTTTTTATTCTGCTAGCTGATTAACCGAAGGAAATCAAAAATACTGAAATTTTTGAAGATCCATTTGAGCCCACCTACTGAAAATTAATATGTACGCACATAAAGACACCGAGAAGTAATAAAATAAAACATAATAACACTTAAAAATAGATGTCGCTAATATTATTATGAGTTCAGTGGAGTATCTTAGTATTAATAAATAATGTATCATTCCATTCATAAACAATGTAATATTGCAATGGAAATTAAATTTGGTATTCTATATACTGAAGTCATATTTCAACATCGTTATTATGCATGCAATAAAATTCATAAAATCTCGCAGTAGGTTTTGACTTTGGAAACCCGTCTCGAAGGACCATTAACATTCTACGGTCTCCGGTGCGTTTTCATTGCATTCGTTTCATCTCCATGCGTATATTCGTATCATCTTCAAGTCCCGTATGCGGTCTCCCGTCTCTATTGTCTTGTTGTCACACGTTGCACTGACTTCCTGGCCCCACTTTGCGGCATGCGGCTAACCGCAGTGCAGTGGAGATGGCCGTCCGTCAGCCCGCATGTAGCGTTTTTATTAACATACGGCATTGAAAGCGGTACGGTACGCGTCGGTACCCACCGTCTTGCGGGTGATCTCCACATTTCTGCGATGCCGCCTGGCTTGACTGACGAGTCAGGTGCCTGCGACCGCGGCGCGGCGACTATCCCCTCGCCTCCTTCCCTACATCCACGTGAGGCAGTGCAAAGCTCGCCGAACGTCCTCTAGCGCCCGTGGCGGTGATGTGATGATAGCCGGATTTGGCGTTGCCAGATAAAATTATATTAAGAATTAGCATATGAATTAATATGCCGGTCACGAATAAAATTCGGTGGCAAGGGATTTTTGGCTGCATCACGAAAACATGTCGTCACAATTAAAATATTATAATTTCCATTTTTATGTTAGTTGCAGGTTTAACAAGCTCCTATCCGTGTATAGTGCGCAGATACGCCAAAATAATTCTAGCTTTTTATAGTTTTTATTTAGAATAGTAGTCTAAAATCTTCATTTCTGTATTTTGACTTTTTTCTTTGTCTTTTGTCAGCGCCTTCGCAAGCCGTGTATTTTATCAAGTCACGGACCTACATGACCAGGTCCATTTTTTTAGTAATTCGTGAGATTTCTTTTATGTGTATGGTAACAGGGGGCCTAATGGGGCCGTGACCTCGGGCCTGATGACCAGTTTTGTTATCTTTGGTCGGCCCGACTCAAGGTTCAACTCCCATCCGGTAGCCTCCTCAAAGAGGGACTAACCCTGGAGAAACCGATGTGCGGCGGATCTAGAGGAATACCTCGGGCGGCCCTGGGTATTTAATGTACTGGTCGGTTTACCGGTCTTTGCGCAATCAGCAAATAGCTGGGGGGAGGGGGGAGTCTAATTTCGTCTGCTTTTTATAGAGCAGGGGTAGATATTTACCTTTTATGTCTATACTTAGAGCATGATTAGGTAGATACCGATGGCCACCCGATTTCCCGACTAAAGGACGCCACAGGTCCGCTATATTTCCGAGTAACGGAATGCCGCGTTATCACGACAGGTAGAGATTGAGCAAAGCGATTTCGAGCCTAAGACCAAACGGGTGAATGGAGAAACCCGTCTAAATTTGAGAGCGAGGGCACGAGAATATCCCACTGGGTTGAAAATTCCCAGTGCCTCGTGGTAAAGAGTAATACTCTCGCGGGTTGAGGCAACGCTGGATTATGGATATGTATTGTCCTAATTCCTTACGCTCATCTCGGGGCGATATAGCGATAAAGTTCGTTGAAACGCTTTGGAGTGACGGGTTCGCCCAAATAATGGTCTTAAATCCAAAGTTCCTGAGCGCCCCCTTCTATTTCATGTAACCCGTTTAAACAACAATTACACTAAAATCGTTCAGGATTATTGAAACACACAACTATACATTTACCCCGATCAATAACTTTAGCCTCGGTAGAAGTGAACTTTATCAAAAAAGAGGCAAACCAGTTAAATAAATTAAATACTCAATATGAAAACCTGATTAAACTTTAAACTATCTATTTATATATACATACATAATATACATATTACATATTTCATGAAAAATAGCAATACAATATACAAATTTCCTACTTTTATTTTCTCATTTTCTAAATTTATCTATCTACAGAGCAGTTTTAGTAACATTTATTACCTAAATAATACTTCATATTAAATGTAAATGCTCATGGCCCTAAGGAAAATAAATTTAAAATATTGTGATCGGCATTTAAACCGTTGTGTATTTACAATTTAAAATATACCAAATGTTGAGACATATGCTGATGTTGACGGCTATTCCAGCGACCGTAACTGAACGTAGTTTTGTTAGGTAGCGACTCTATATGTCATTTTATATTTCCACTGTAAGGCTGTCGAGGAATGAACGATATATGGCAACACCAAAACGGATGCCTTCCAGTTTACACCACACTCCAGTCCTCGTGGAGAGTCCGCGCTGTGAGTGGCGGTGGCGAGTGGTGACCGAGTTTCGCGCGCTAGTGCTAATTCTCGCTGAGCGCCTGAGTCGGTTGGTCGCGAACGGGGTACCACACCGCTCACCGGCCGACCGCCGGTAGGTTCCGTTTGTTTATATAGGGAAACGAAACGTACGACTTTTTGGTTTTTACGATTTAATAAGGTTAAGTGCTGTTTGTTTTGCCTCAATAGTGCCCGCGTTACGTTATCGACTGTCAGGTAACCCCTCGGTGATAAGATAAGAAAAGGCCGGTGCTGGCGTGGAAAACCTTGTAGGTTTTTGACATGGCCGTCAACTAGCATCGAGGGAAGTCTTCGTGGTCGCAGTCATGTCTTCTAGTAGGAGGGTCAATGGCTTGAATAATCTGGAACAGGTCAGTACTTATCCAATTTTGGTACTCGTTGTACCGTTTGAAGCAGAACCTGCTGTGATCCCGTATCAAATCATCCGCTGCACAGTATTGGTTCAGTTCAGAAACTGATGTCATTTGAGATATGGCCGTGTATTCATTTGCTTCGGATATTCTAGAGAGAACGACTAAAGAACGAGAAGTTGCATAGGGCAAGGGAATTGAAGAAAGAAGAATAGCCAAGGAGGTAAAGGTCAAGAAGGTCACTTATAAAGAATCGTAGCTCATTCATCTTGTGACACAAAAAAAAAAATCAGAGGACAAAGTTGAAGTTGCAGACTAAATGGCTATTTAATAAGGTTTGGTCAACAAAGTTATAACCGCAACAAAACAATGCAAACAAACACCTCTGGCTGCACATACAAAGCCAGTTTTAATTCCCTCGTATAATTCAGAAAGCTATATAGTGATAATTAATATTTTAAACTGCAACAATAGTTAATTCGTCAAACTCTTAACTACAGGAAGTATTTAAATAGTTCTGATAGTGAATAGTCTGCCAATAATTATATCACTGTCCGGTATAATAAATAACTCTACCAAGAACGCCATGAAAATATGATCCAAAACGCTACTTAGGTTGCAAAGCACTGAAATAGTAATATGTAATAATATTTAACAAGAAAGAAAATTACTTTGATATAATAAAATCATTTAAATATGAAAATCTCGAGAGCACGATGCTTGAAGCCTCTACCGCTATATCCAGAGTGCAAGCCCTGGTATTTCATTTATAAATCATCCAAATCACATGTTTGCGATAATAGGCGGTAGGATCACCGATCATCAATCAGTGCTCCCGATGACAATAATGAATTAAGATCGAGGAATGACAGCGTTATTGACGTCGCTAAATCATCAAAGAGCAATTCAAATAGAATCAGAAATATTGGCAGTCTCTTTGTTGAGGCAGTTTTGCTAATAATAATATCACGATTCCGAGAACGCCCGGCCAATCGTCTCTTCCGAACGATGATTGGTTGATAAGAACAACTGGCTGTTACATCGAGTTTCAAGACGTTGCAGATACAATTAAAACCTAGCTAGACGAATGGCGAAATAATAAATTCGATAGGACGCCGATAAGAAATCATAACCAGTCATTAATAACCTAAGTCTTGCGTAGATACTTTATAAGTTATGACTTATCTTACTAATAACGTTTTCTCTAAGCCATATTAGTGCCGGCTTGCTGTCGGTGGTCTCTGCGTTCAAGTAATACCGGTATCTTGTTTGTTTTCTCTCGCGCTGCGCCGAGGATTGGAGAATTTATGATGGATGAGTGGCCGTCTATCTTCGATTGGCTTTGCAGCCTTCGCGTTCACTTCACCCTCCATGTTGGGCTACGCAATTTTCTGATAATTTCGGTTTACACGGACGATATGTGTACCGTTTGAGTATTCGATTGTCCCAGTCTAAGGGCATTTTATTTTCAACGCATACATATATTAGAATTTCTTGTGCGCGCTTCATAGCTCTCACTTTTATTTATTACATATATCCTCCTTACATCTCCGATCGCAGCGTTCTGGCTATTAGATACTTCTTTTTCAAGGCCCAATCTTCCATATTGTTACTTTTCAACCGGTCCGACCGGCCCATGTTTTGTCATATACATATTTGCATGGCAGCTCGCAAATTTTTACGATTCCTTTGGGGATAAACACGTAAGGCCCGTCACGCCTGCCAAAACAAATAATGAAAATGACGTTATCCCCGCTAAATATATTCTCGTGTCGCCTTATCTCTAAGCCTTCATAAACACCGGTGACGATTTGCAATATTGTGGCAATATTTCAAAATATTCAAAGACGTCTTAAGGTCAACGGTTAAAAACGTCGCCAAAACCCGTTTCAAAATGCTACCGGATTATAAATTTCACGGAATCACGACTGTATCACAGTGTTTAGAGCGTGGTTAAGCAAGCGATTAATATCTGCCAAACCGGTTGTGTTTAGTAGCGCCACACTCCTTGGGTAATTTACTGGAATTGACAATATCGAATGTCATTTGAAGATCAGTTCTGGTTAGGAGTCGGTTAGTTTCTTCATAACGCATGTAGAAACAGTCTTAAGCGGAGATACGCGACCATCGTTGACAAACCTTTATTGGAGAGTCGGTAGCCTTAGTTTTATAGATAGTTTTACGCTATCACCTGACTTCAATTCACTAGTAGTAATCGTAGTAGTATTAAAACTTATGACTCGAGTGTCTACATTTCTACGTTGTCGTTGAAATCTTAATTTTCTGAAATAATTTAGTGTGATTT
>JAOPUG010000036.1:6594146-6605437 GCA_027564375.1 Micropterix facetella | reverse complement strand
AATATATATATATAAAGGCTTCTTAAGAGTTTGCGAAGAGCCGGCAATTATATCAATATCATCGTCTCAAACAAGTATTCGCATCAACTTGAATTTGTGTGCGGTCGTTTTGATACGAAGTAGCGTATTGCCTTTTTACTACCAAATTGAAAAGGTTAGATAAGTTTGCCTTCACTTTTATGCTGCAATGCACTTTTGCCAATATTTACAGCATGTGATTTGCCTGCTTTACAGTATTTATAGCTTTTCCATTACCTACCTAACTTATCTTGAGCATGTCTGTTGATTGAACATTGGCCCCTTTAACATTATAAACAGGTCCGCAAGATATAGACAGTATGCAAAACACATAAGCTTTCGCTGTTTGACCCACGTTGGGCGCCATTTGTGACGCCGAAATATTTTGAAGGTTTGCCTAGTGAGTGTCTTTCGCAAGCTTTTCTCCTAGACCTGCAGCTGGTGATTCCGATGAGTCCGATCGTAGGCGTTCAATATGGCGGTGGCGTCCGCTAGAGATTATTTGTCGCGATGCACACGCGATCCGCTCGGTTAGCCCAGGTCATTCCTGATGAGCGAATTGTTGCCTTCTGCGGTTAGCCGAAGAACCGGCCGCGCTCGCCGACGGACCATATTTGACCGGCGACCGCTCACTCGCAGCCGGGATACAAGTCGCCGCCGTGGAATTGCGTTCCTCCGTTTTCATTCGCTGCAGAACTTCAATCTTTCACTTTAGCTAAATTGCCACGTGGAATTCTGAACTCTTGTAGCGTGCTACATTGAGGCCGTCCAGAAAATATACAAAAATCCAAGTATTTGCTATTTAAATTTGGCGCCAATACCAAGTAGTTATAATAGCGGACGACATGGAACAACGCTAGGATTGAGCGATGACAAATAACTTTAATCTAAGCGAAAGTACGGGTTACGTTTGTATGGAAAAATAACTGATGAGTATATATATCGACTACTCTAATCTGTTCGCGAAAAAGTGCCGGTCGGCAATGGCATTGTAGTTTTAGTGTCGTCTAAGCAATGAGATCGCTGCTACTCGTATCAGATACGAGTGTATAATTATTTCATTTGGTTATATTCAGAAAACGGGGAAGTTGTAATCGATATATATCCCTTGTTATAACCAAATAAACCAATTACCAAATACTCTCTTCGATTCCCCTTTTAATCTTGTGCAATCCGCTTTTAAATAACCCATTTTATTTTGCAATATAGGGCCATCCATATCTTACGGGGATAAACGTGGGGTGGGCGGGGGGAGGGGGGTATTTAGTTACAAATTGTTACTGTGGAGGGGGAAGGGGTCTGGTCATGAATTACATGGCGCAATAAAAATCCGAAATAAAATTAATAAAGGAAATATTCTCACAAATTACAAAAGTCCACCCTCGCACAAGGTTTGATCAAGGCTAACTTTTGGAACGAAGTTCTTTTACGCGGCTTGCGGGGTGTCGACGAGCAGAAATTGACAATAACGAAATACCGTTACGCGAGATATTAAAAAGCTCACCATCTATCGGCTGACAAGAAAGCTAGCTTAAAACACATAGTACCCTGTATGATACTATGATCTAACACTATGCTAAGTTTCATGACACTGCGATTTTTTTAATTTGAGAATCATTTGCATTAGTGTTTGTATGAATAAATACCTTTTATCGGAATTTAATTATTCGAATATTTTTTCTGGTTTTACATGTGTTTTTACATCGAATATTCTACGTCCGCGTGGCGTTAGGCTGCCGTGGGTTTGAGTAATGTCTACGCATTAATAATTTAATCGTAAAACGCGAGTAACATAATCAGACTATATTATTATAGTTAGGCTCATCACTGACTCACTGACTGATCGCAGCTGTATAACACTCAACATTCGATTTTCTATTTACGGTCATAACGCTGTGTATTGCGCTCTTTTTCTGTTCGTAACGCTGTCGGTAATTATCGTGCGTCATCGGACAATGTCGGTGGTCGATGTCGCGCTCTCTCTCTCTTCCACCATCGACTAGTTTGGCCGACGACGCCCGACTATACTTCGTCCGATGACGGATTAGCTTGCTGCCTAACCGATCGCATGAGGTACTTACGTTATAAAAATACATTAAAAGTTCAAAATTCGAAGACATTTTGGGAGCTCGTGACGTCGCAGAGGGGGGTATTTTTAGCGGGTTTGTATTGACCTTTATTCGCAACAAGATAAAAAATAGCCAATAAACCAATCTACTTTCAGTTAGACAAAGCAACGTACATAAAATATGACATGACTGTCAAGATTAACAGAAAGTTTAGACCTGACATAGATTTGCCCAATAGTAACTAGGTATTGTTTTTTTCTGGTTTTTTAGAATTCTTTATTGTCTTTTTGGTAACGACCCATCTTAATATCTTAATGACAATTATCTCATATGCAGCCGTCTTTTATAACTTCACGTGGCAGTACTCTGGCGATCACCCATCTAAGTACTGACCACGCCCGACGCTGCTTAACTTCGGTGATCTCACGGAACCAATGTTTCAAACCGGCTACGAAAGTTACGATTTTTTCAGATCCTACTAACCATGTGCAGGAAGAAACTGGTTAATATCATAATTATATGCAATGAAATATAATACTTTCAACATACAAAAAAAAATCAAGGTTATAATGAACGGCCCCTGTAACGTCCGATATTAGATATAATTGACAACGGTCGCCTCAGGTGCGCTACAACCAACTAGTTGTGCACATTGTATAACCTGTAGATGCAAGTGGTGATGGAATAAAAACAAATGAGTCAAATAACTATTTTTTTATTGATTCTCAAATTTTGGTATAGACATTATGACCGGCGGCTATTCCGTCATAATGTCTGATTATGACGTGATCATCATCCCAATCCTAGATTGAACGAAGATGTTCAATCTAGGATTCGGATCATCATCCGAATCCTAGATTGAACATTGAACGAAGCAACGAGGAATCGCCGAGATCTGAAAGGCCAGCTGATTTAGCCGTAGAAAATATAAGCTGTATACATCCTGTAGTTACGTGCTTCAGAGATTTCGTCGAATCAAATTCAAACATTTTCAAAACTGCAATATATTTTAACACTGCAATCTCGACTTCTGCAGGACGTTCGTACAGACTACGGTCTTGACAAAAAAAATGTTGTTGTGCTTCTCGCCGGCCTTGGTTTATCGGCTGTGGTTTCGTCTCCGCGTTCTTTTTATCTTCGTTGAACGGGATCGTCTTTAAGAGCTGACCTACTTTCCATTGTTTGAGAGACGACATTAATGCAAAGACATTTGGTCTCAACTTTAAGGATATTGTAACGAGTGCTTAAAGATCGGATCCAATTTCCTTTCCTGTGTAATCGTCGCAGTCGGAGTTCTATGAAAGTTGCGCCTGGGCGGTAAACGCGAACGATGCGGAGGAAATTAGAAATGTCACGCTGTGAATAACGCTCTTTTTGTAGGTATACTTTTGGCGTGACGTCATCAACGTCGTCATCCTCGTTACGATTTGATTGCCTGCTAAAGATGCTATCGAATGATACTCCGTATAGGCTAGGTTTATAATCAGAGATATCCAAACTATTTTGTCTCGTAGACCAATTGCCAATATTTTTTGTTTTCCGTTTACCCCCTGCCGGTTTTATATTGAATTTTAAAACTTGTTAACTTCAAATGTATTTTTGACAGCTGACACCGTGCTGCTTACGTTGGTAGTGTGCAATTTTGATTCATATATTTATTGAAATGTACTTACATTTTGCACGTCGCATGTTCATTGCTAAGCGACGACGGCCTTAAACTACGTAGCATTTGAGGGAGCCACACATAACAGCACAAATAGAACCATGTGCGTTGGCCTCCTCAATCAACTAGTGATGCAATTTGAATTGATTGTTGATTTCTTTCCACTACACTTGTGACGCGCGCGTTTATTTATTCGATTAAAATAAGTTAATATACGTTTAAAATACTATGCTGCATATATAATCTGTGTTAGGTTAATAAGACATTTACGGAATGGCTAAATATTGATGTTGCCTTGCCTAAATGTGGTTCGCTGACGTGGTCCACAACATTTACATCATGTGCACTACCAATTTTTTTCCTGCTGACATGGAACCCCTGCAAGCCGAAATTCCCCCTTAGGGGTATTTTGAGAATTACTGGGCTATAATGTCAGGAATGTTTTTGATATTGTTCAAATGAAAAATGTACAATATGAAGGACAGTAGAAATTCATAACTTGAGCGCTTTAGTCATTTTAACTAATAATAGGCGGAAGTCTCATCGTCATCATAATTACCGCGACGACTCATTATGAATCTTGGCTTCGTCAAGAATCTTCTTCCTTGCCACCCTATTTTAGTCTCTGGTTTTCCATTTGCTCACATTGAGAGATTTAAATCGCCGACCATGCCACCTATTAACACGTGACCAAACTACACTCATGCATATATGTCATAACCTTGTCGTTGTTATGAGTAACCTTACTGCCAGCCATCAGTTATGTCTCGTGGTGAGAGAACCACGACTAGCATTTCAACGTATTTGAAATACGCATAATACACCATTACTTCTGGAGCACTGGCAAAAGACTCATACATTTCATTACACTGAAATGTGACGCCATTAATAATGGCGTTCGGACGTGAGAATATGCTGAGATTCAGTGCATTGATATTACTGTCATATAATTGGGTAGAATTGTGTTATGTCTAGTCGAAAAATTTACTATACGTGTCAACATAATCGGGGCGTAGCATATAGATTTAAGTGTGTATACAATTTTATAATGCCATTTAGGGGGTTGATTCTTGATAAATTTAGCTTGCTAAATGTGCCTATGGTTCATTTAATTTACATGGGCCACAGACAAAATTAGCAAATTTATCAAGAATAGGCCCCCAAGTTTTCCATAAACAATGTGTTTCAACGGCTGCTCATTTTCCACCGTTTCCACATAACCTAACCACCTGAGCCTTTTGATTTTCAGGAATCTTTCACCATGCACATTATTATATATTTTTTGTGTGAGGTGTCTTCCCCACATACCATCCATCAGCACTGTACCGAAGATCCTACGGGTTATTTTGCGTTCAAAGACATCTACGGAATTTTAATCCGCTTTGGTGATAGTCAATATTTCAGAAACGTAAGTCAAACCTGGTCTGATGAGTAGCGTGTAGAGGGTTGCCTTTATCCCCCGGGATAGCTGAGAGATTGTCATTTGAGACCCGAGTCCGAAGTAACACATTGAAGCGATTAAATGTACATACTTGCACATCTTCACCGGTATTGTTGTCGCTGATAATTAATAAGCCAATGTATGTGAATTTCTTAAATTATTTGGGTTCACTCTTTGAACTGCTGATTTATCTTCAGGTCTATACATTTTTCTGCTTTGCCAAATGTTAAAAAGGCTTCCTTGTGGACGGTGAAAGTCTAAGTGGACTAAATTAGACAAATACGATAGACTTGGATTTGTGAGTTCACTATTGATTTTACGCTGAGGACCGGCACTTATTGGGAGAACATTACTTTCCTCAAATTCATTCAATCACTATTTTACTCAGATTTTCAGTATTCTGACCTACGTTCTTCCTAATCATCGTGTCTGTGGCATTATTTTGCCAGTTCTTTCTATTCCTCCATTGTTATGTCTTAAGTATTCCATATCGTCTTCCTTCTCGTAAATTTCCTGGCCATTCTAGTATTTCTCATATTCTTTTCTATAATTTCATATATTTTCTTCATTATGTACTTGTGTTATTTCCTGTTTGATTTCATTGTGAAGTATCTGTGGATATCTTTTTGTTAGTTACAGACGATTTGTTGTCTGCGTTTCTTGCCACTCGTGCTTTCATCGTCATGTCATATTATTTTATATCTTCCATGAGTTAGTTATTAGGTTTAGAACATTGTAACATAAACGATATATCGTTGTTATACTGGAAAATTTGACCAAGTCCATTTTTTTAATAAATCGACCAAATGTGACCAAACATTAAAAAAAAATCTTATTCTGTGGAAGAAAAATGAAAATTAATCTCCATCTATTTTAAAACAAGTCTCATTTTGTCCATATTTATATAAAGTTATGGTTACTCCTGGCAACGTGATCAAGCGCTGACTGGATCTTGTTTCTCGTCCGAAGCGTATAATGGACTTTGTCATATTTAGACTTAATTATTTTTCCTTGAACAAGAGTCGATTTTGTCGGCGATGCTTTGGTCAGAAATTGGATATATTTGGAAGACTCTAAAGAAAACTGAGTTTTTAGCTTTTAACTAACAATGAAAATGTTAGCTGAAGAGCAATATTTAGAAGTGACGTCGTCCTTTTGATGTTTTAAATGGAAAATAAAATTATTTTAGTTTTGTATTTGATTTTTTTCTTTCACTTAATTTAGTGGTCAGTTAAGTCTGTTATTTTAAAACAATGGTGCGTAAGTACTTCATTTTCCTCACAAATTCCTCAAAAAAAAAAAACAAATGAGTCTGGAAGTTTCCCCTGACTTATCAAAGGGATTTTACTTTAACTGGAATGACCACATAATGTTGTTAATTAGACAAGGTCACATTTTCCAGCATACCCCCGATATATCGGCCTATATTTTTAATCTTCCAATTACTAAATTAAAACTTGCCACAAATGTTTTTTGCTGTATCGGTAGATGATCTTAAAGTGAGGGTGGGTTCGCTCGTAAATCTCGCAGTTGGCTCAGTAAGCTCGACTTTTAGATCGCTCCAATAAGTAAAGTGGGAAAGGCTCTTTGCGCTGGGCGCGGCGCGATGGCGCACTGGCGAAAATAGCCCGGCCGTCCCTGACATGGCGAACCTCATTCCAGCTGAACTTAGAATGGCAGGGCTGTACACCGTCCAGGGCGTAACCGTTGCAATCATCGCTAAAAATAATGCAGACAACGTAAGCGAGGACGGATTAGGCTTCATGATACTATAGTTTCGTTATGGTGATTGTCACGTCCACTGCTACTACCTCGACCCCTTTTCCTATATACGAATAGTCATCCCTAAAAGAATAGACAAAAAAATCTACTTCCAGTTTGTTAAGGCATGGAATGAAAATAAATTTAAGGTAGGTTATGAGAAACATGCCCCATGAGGCACTAGATGAGACGATGCTATACTTACTTAGGTATTTGATACATAGAGTATCGTACTATGTACATTATGCTAAATGTAGGTACCCACCCCCATAAAAAAGGTTCTGGTTTTCTTCAAACTGATACTGAATTTACATTAGATTTTCATACATTATGCTAAATGTAAGACGATGTAGAGTATCGTACTGTGTACATTATGCTAAATGTAGGTACCCAACCCCATAAAAAACAAACATTTTAACCCGGATCGGAAAGATGCTCCTGCACAAAATTAACTCTAGTCGGTCTGACTCTGAATCTTTTTGGAGGATTTCAGGCGGCATTCGACTCAACCTCAAAACTCAACACAAACCCGTCTCAACTCAACATTAAATCAAAGTACCTACATTATATTCGGTATATGGGAACACTGGATGTAGACATGGGCAGGGACGCATTTTTTAATCATGAGATGAGACTATATTATATTCTCTTGACTAGTTTAGACTAGATGGTAGGTTAGACTAGAGATGCTGGGATGGCTATTATACTTTACTACTTTATTGGATACTACTACCACAGGATGTTCTTTTTCATTCTGAACCTATTCTGTTATTGCAGATACCTTATTTTTTGGGTTGTCTAACATGATCATATCATATTAGTTACGCTTGCCTTTTGATCAAACTCTTAAAAATACCTTCATTTTATACACTTTCGTTTGTCTCGCCACCATCATCCTCAGTCTTCTCCAGTCGTCGATTTCTATAAACTATATTAATAATTTATAGTTCGATTTATGGTCACTCTATTGACTGCAATTATTGTATTTAGCTTCACTCCGTGTTTGGTCAACGAGAGGCTGCTGGATTTGGACGCTTCTAGCAAAAAGTTTTGTAGGTATCCATCTGCATTATTGCTCATGTTTACGCAATCGTCCTGTCCAGGGCGTGACTCGTGTACGTATTCCCTTTTCTCCATTCGGCGACATCACCGCTAAATATAATCCAGACGAGGCGTCTGCTTGGATTATCGCCCTACGCTGTAAATCAACACCATTGGCGCTCACTAATAAGCGACGAGTTTGCAGAATACTTATTTATCGCTTGGCTGGAGCCAAATTGCACTCATAAGGTTCAAGGTCTCGTTCACATGGTGCTGTTATCGAATTATTTATTAGCTGTTTTTTTTTCACTTTTGTTTCTTCGTTTTTACTCCTGCTAGCATCGGCTCGCTGTCCTTTAGTAAGGCAAGTCTTAAAAGTTCCCTGTCACATAGTCGTAACAATAACTAGAGATCGTTGAACAGGTTTCCTGTTCAAAATACTTCATAATACGGCTCGACAGTAATTCATTTAAACTTCGGTACTTGGGTTTATTAATTGTTTCGAGGGTTTATTAATTGTTTTGTTTCCGACCTTAACATTTAACTTTTAGCTTTAAAATATATTTTAATGATAAGAAACTGGATTTTTGGTAGATACTTTCAATTGCTAGCTCGAGTTCAGCTCTAAGTATTTAAAAAAGGCAACAGCCTTATACGATCCAATTAGGTATACATCTTAATAAAATCCGAAACTAAGAAATAATCTGACACTTGACCCCACAACATTATCTTAATTGTATAAATTTCATATTAATCTCCAAAACTCAATCTTATTAAAATCTGTATATTCGTGGACTTCGTTAAAATATGAAATACGATGCCTTTTAAATTTATAGACTAAATAATGACTATCGGTGACACTTAAATTACCCATGATAACCTAATTAGAAGAATGAATATTCATTTTAAATTTTAAATATGTAAATGACAAACATACTTCGATTATAGTAAAATCTATTTAAGTCACGGTGTAGTCAGTTTAAACGGTTAGACTTAATTTATATCCGCGCTAATGTACTTCCTGATCGCCTGATTTAAAGCACTAAAACCGTCTTTTTCGCGTGAATTATGATCGAATGTGCTGTTGAATGTTTTGACATGCGAAAGCACGAATGATTTCAAAGTTAAAATCACTCAAAATGATTAGATTAAGATCAGTTGTAGAGATGTTTATCGCTGCGTTGATAAAAAATCACATAAATTTGTTAATGTGTTGTCTACATTACGGTAATAAAATTGCCACCGGAACGTATCTGAATGATGATAAGGCCGTCGCAGGTGTTGGGCCGGTTCCCAAAAGGAGCGCCGCAGATTTTTCGGCGGTCGGTGATTTCGCCAGGAGTTGCCAAGATTTATGGGCGCGGTGTCCGTGTTAATTATTAACCTGCGGTGGATGTCTAGGTCTTCGGATGCTACAGCGATGAATCTAAAATTAGGAGGAGTTGATGCTTCGAATCATTCTTTGAGAAACGCTAATATTCATGGAAATACGCTTTTTCGACACTACTACATACAAATTAAAGAAATATTTTTTTTTATATACATCATGTGTATAAAGGACGTTACTAAAACATAATTAATTAAACAGTGCATTGAAATACACTTGGGAAAAATACAAATCAATGCGGGGAAAGAGGTATTGCTTTAGAGTCGACAGACAATCTAAATACTACAACGACTGAAGCTATCAATTAGAGAATTATTGAGCACTTCGCAAAATAGTAAATTGTATCCCAATAAATTTTCGAGAGAAGTATAATAATAAAAATAAAAATATAGAGGAGTTAAATCCACGTTTGTAAAGCGTTCAGGTTTTTGGTCATGTATTTCTACAATCGTCATTTTTATAATTTATTTATCTTATTCATTGGAAAGCTTATTTATGATGCTTGGATCATTATTTCCAAAGTTTTTATTTCTTCTATCTCCTATTTCTTTTAATTTTGCTAGATTTTTTTATTATTTTTCTATAATTTCCTTTTTTTAAACATGTTGACCGTATTGCTTAAAACTGTTCAACTTTGTTTCAACTTTGTCTCTTAATTTTGAACACAATCGCAATCCTTTGAGCTTTTGCCCTTGGCACATATTATCTGCTCCTTTAATGAGGACTCCTTTCATTTGTTTCTTGTACATTTATTACACATTTATCGAATAGCGTAGCTTTTGTAAGGGAGATTCCGATGCAGAATCCTTGCATCTTTGCATCCCGTCTCCTCCTTCGTCCTGCGATTGGCTCTTAATTGCCGCCAGGGCTGTTCGGCGTAATAAACATGTTGGCGTTTATCAAAGATGCTCTTTAATGGCAGACTGCTGGCGTATCGAGATCGCGAAGCGCAGCTGTCGAACCGAACAAGAACACGAACTCGAACTAAGCTGAAGACACTGCTAACCGGATTACATTTCATGGACGCCTATCACAATCGCCACCATCTCCTCGTATGTCTCTGCTGCACTTGTTTTGTTAACATTGTCTACTACAGGTTTGTAAAGCGCGAGTTCGAAAGAGTGGAGCTCAAGTTTTTTTTGTTTTACTTCTGTATGCCGGATAAATCTTAACTAAACGTAGGAGGAGAAAAACAAATTCCAAAAAATAAAAATTCTCAATTATTTGACTGACCATGACATGCACCAATGAAATTTTGGCGGTAGATAATTAACAGACGAAAATTAACGTGAGTCGCTAGAAGCTTTAGCTTATTTTGTGCCTCTATCTTTAGATACATCGGCAATAAAAACAATAAATGACACTGTTATGAAAATATTCAGACAGTATCCATAGTCGAGTGAAAAAATGGTTACACTCAGTTTATCAGCAAGTAGAAATAAAAATAGCCTTATACCCAGGATCGTCCATTGGCTGCACAAGGCAGAAAGAGATTTAGAATACTGTACAATGGTTGCAATTGGTTACAATTTTTTTAATCAATTAAGGCCAGTTTTCTAAGTCTGGTCCACTGTTGAAATTTAATATAAGTGGCACAGTACACATTATTTAAAAAAGGTGTTAATAGATAACACGAAATTGTGTAATTTTAAAACATAAAATAATTCAAAATAGTAATAAAATTAACACGAGTAGCTTGGATACGCCTGCTTTGTAATTTTATAGCCTAGAATGTGGAGTCAATGGACCCCATTTTTCTAATCTGAAGCAATACGCTTTATAATTCGTTCACTTTAAACATAGCTCTATTCGCGGAGGAGTTTCTTATATTTCGTGTTTATAACTAATTCTATACCCTTTGATATAATATAAACTGTTGTGTTTCTGGAGTTATTGCATTTCTTTACTTTC
>JAOPUG010000036.1:6542457-6553786 GCA_027564375.1 Micropterix facetella | reverse complement strand
ATTGTCAGTGTGATGCACTAATACCGTCGTCATAACAAAATAAGCGCATCTTCAAAAAAATCTTAAATCTGTGATAACTCTAAAGGTATGCGATATCGACATTTTGAAATAATATATAGTTTTGGTAAAGGCATTTAATATAGATATTATTATGTTTGGCATCTTATCAAGGCCATTCATATTTTATTTTAATTAAATAATTATTAAGTTTCATTTTCTCTTTTCATTTTAGCAACAAAAAAAAAACACAAATATTAGACTATCCTTGAAAAGACGTCATTGGCTAAAATATAGGCAGATGTGCATTTTTTAGTTATTTGTAAATATATGTCGCAGTTGCCACGCCCAGATAGAGGTAAAGATGATAATGGATACCTTGAATATAATTTCAATATTAAAATGCGCGTAAACCCTTTTCAATACACTTTAACCCTTTTCAACAAAATAAAATTTCGCGTCCAGAAAACGTGAGTTATTAGTATCCGTTGCTTTTAATAGGTCTTTATAAAAGCAATTTTTTTGGAAATAATAAATTTATCAATCGAAGTACGGTATGTACCGATGTTATCGATGCACTTCTGCCATTTTATGGGAAGTTCATAGATTTCTTTGCTAAAAAAAACTGGGAGCGAGAATCGATTAATTCTTTTAAGGCGGTTATGACTGCCTCATAGGAATTTTTAAAAAATCTTAGCAAGAAGTTGTCTAAATTTCGAAAAAAGTGGAAATCTGTTGGAGCAAGGTCTGGAGAGTTCGATGGGGGACGGAGAGTTTCCAGTCGCAGCTCCTCTAATTTGGCGACTGGCTATCATGCAGTGTGTGGTCGAGTTGTTGAATGACGAGCTTTATCATCGTTTGCAATTGTTGACAATACACATCGGCAGTAATTGTCTGGCCTGATCTCAAGAAGCTGTAGTGGATAACACCAGTACAGGTTCAACTATCTACTCGTACTTTTGAATTAACTATCGCTTGGGGCAAGTTTTGGCCGGTTTTCCAGGGTTTAGCCTTTGTGATGAACGTTTCCGATTATCACATAGGATCTATTTTTCATCACAAGTTATGATACTATTCAGAATTCCCTCATTTATGTGCCTGTTGAGTAACGTAACGCAGATCGGTACCCACTTTGAGATTTTTTTCACTATCCCAATTTGACGCAAATGAATTAAGATAGTTCTGTCACTTACGCCGAAAACTGCTGTTAACTCTGACGTATTTTGTGATGGTTCAGCTTCTACTAACGTTTTCAATTATTCATTATCGACTTGCGTTTCCGAACGTCCACGGGGCTCGTTCTATAAATCAAATTTGCCAGAACGGAAACGTTGGAATCAAAAACGCACTGTGCGTTCGTTAGTGATGGCTGGCTCGAACACAACATTGATTCTTCTAGTTATATCTTCCGGAGAAATGGTTCTGCTCCACCCTTCCGCTCTCTGTTACATGGGTCATCACACGGCCCGGTGGCATAGTAGTTTGGTCGCCTGATCTACCATTATAAAGTTCCGGGTTCGATTGCCGGCCGGGTCACCATTTTCCGCTGGGATAAAATTAACGAAAATATTTTTTTTTGTCTACCGCATGCAATAACAAGATACACACTTACACACACGTCACATGCACACATACATATAAACACTTCATAGAAGGGTTGGTTGTAAGAGATTGTCGCATGATAATAAATCGGCCCATTGTGAAATTTAACAATAAAGAGTAGAAATAAACAAACAAACAATCATATGTTTGTTAATAAACACTTCGATGATGTTAAATGCTAGCGCAATGCTATTAATCCGCTTGCGCCTTCATATTTTTAAGTGAAATTTTGCGAATATGTCAATTGCGCCATTTTTTCGTGTGCAGAATACATATTATAATGGCGATAAGCCTTTTGGATACAATCCCGATTGCCCCAGTTTAGTTACTTACTCGTACGCTTCGGTTTTCGCCGGAAATTCCGGCGAGTTCCAATAAATCCAATTCCAGCTTAGGTATCTAGATACAATAACATGGTACCCTAGAGCGGAATATTGTCGCAACGCGGTGCCCGTGTCCTACAAATTATGTAAACGAAGAAAGAGACAATTTCAGCCGCTCACGCCGCCGTTTAATACTGAACGGCGTAGACGTGACGACGGTGACAACGGATTAGCATATCTAGTGCCATTCGCAGCTGTGTTCACACAAACTGTCACACTCACAGGCTGTGATAATTTTATATCTGCATTTTGAAACGAACCGAACGCTCATTTCACCGTGAGCGGAACGCGCCAATTCGTGACGCTTGTGAACCTCCAAAACAATGAACCTAATTTATCGTGACGCTCTACTGATTCGGACATCCCCTTCGCATGGGGTTCATGACGCAGCGCGTCACTGGTCGACGATAGTAACGCCATTATGGGAATACGCAGACCTAAGCAGAGCTAAGTAGGATAATGAGGGTTATTCCAATTGGTAAAAGTGGGAAAATCATTTTGTGATATTTTCATTCGTAATTACACGTAAACGAGCTCGCAAGTTTGTAAATACAAATACGATAGATGCAAATCTTATGACGGGTAGTATCTACAAAAACTTTTATATATCTGAAATGTACATTGGTTTGCGTATAATCAAGAATTGAAAGCAAGCAATCAAGTAAGCAAAACAATAGAGACAGCGAATACCGCCACATATGATAGTAGAGAGGAGGTAGGTAATACTAAATTAGGAAGAGAAATAAAAATATATTTTATCAATCGAGTATATGGTCGTCGTAGTTTTCTCGTACTTACTTGAATATGTATCTAGTATCTATTATAGTACTTACATAAATATGCGTAGGTAATAAAAAAGACAATAGGTTACTCTGTAAAGCATTCTCGATAGGATAATTATTTAAAGATCTGACTTATTTAGAGCTAGCAATAGATTTAGGTATGCATTACTATAGAAGCGAATAAGCGTAGATTTTAATTGACGAAAATAATGGAAATCCAACAAAATTAAATAGTATAGTTAAACTAAATCACAATAATTAGGATATTTGATAAATGCATGATATTACAATTATAAGCCGGATTCCCCTTCCGGAATAGGAATTCTTAGTAGACGAGGTATAAGCCACAATAAAAATCTTAGTTTGTAACTATACATATTAAATATAAATCAAGATATTTGACTCGATTGAACGAAAACTGCCGAAAGTTTGAACCGAGGATGAGTTCTTTATTTCGGTTTCGTCATTCGAGCTTGATAAGACAGCCGGCTCACGAAGAGAAAACATATAAAGAACTAGACGTTAATATTACGATAAATCCTCAGCTCAAAAATATAATTCCGATTTTTTATCTCAGATCAGACCAGTTGTAATATACGCCTCTGAGAAGAATCCCCTCACTAAAGCAGTTGAAAATGCATTAGATATTATTGAACGCCAAATAAATACTCTGTTGATTCTTCGATATTCGGCAGGAAGATGGCATTTAGAGAAAACGAACTAACGTAGAACTTTGTAATCTACAGGCATGATGGTATTCCTGTTGTGATACTCCTGAGGTTTGGAAGGTTTGGGAAGTCAGGGCAATTGGAAAAGATGGAAAATGAAAAACCCTAAGTGCATGTAAAGTTGAACGACTAAAACTGCGATGGCTTGATTCTGTAGTTAAAGACATAAATGTAAATGAGCGAATAGCTGGAAAATCAAAACCCAGATTACGACGAAAAAGAAGATTCTCGACAAAGCCAATGTTCATAATGATTTGTAGCGATTATGATGTTGAAAATTCATCTGGCAGCAGACTATTATTAAAGCAAATTATTATATCTATCTCGGATTTGACTATGATAACGTCATCCTCTTCGAGTCCATAGACGATCTAAATGAAATACCGAAGACATTGAATCGGGACGTCTCGACAAAGTTAGTTTCAAGATGAACCCTAAATGGCCGAAATTAGCAGTCGTACAGCTGCTCAGTGGACTACCCAGCCGCTAAGAAAAATAAATTTTGATGTCTATCAGAATTTAATCCCACGCTGGCTCTATGTCGGCTCTTGTGATTCCGTCACGCGCTCTAGGAAAGGAGCAGCGCATTGTGGAAGCACAATACCCGTTCGTGTGTCGCTGAATTTGCGTAACAAGCCGAACGAGCCCGCTTACAAGTTAACGCCGCGACCGACGGATCGCAATAGGTGCGCCGCGGATAACACCATCTCCACACTGTTGGACCCTGAGGCCGACGCCAACACATTCACAGTAGATTGTTGAACACGTTTACCTACGTTTTGATTTCAAATTTTATATTGAGTAAATTTAGAGCTTTTGCGTGAAGTGTCAGCGCAAGCAGGAGAAACTATTCTCATCAGCTTTAGATTACTATTTTCTTCTATGCTCTACTCGATAAACTTATTTTCAATAGCGGTAATGATTCCCAATAGTAGACTTAACCATATATTACTTAAAAACAAGTTCATATAGTAGGCTAAAGAACGAGCAGCGCAGTTCAGCTTGGTAGGCAAAATAATATTAGGTAATTATAGATCACAAATAAATGCATGATTTCGGAGACTGAAGCCACTCCATATAAAATTCACCTGCATTGTATTTCGAGCTAATGATTTTAGAAAATGAAATAAATGTTCGCTAATTGCATTCATTTGAGGCTGGTCTATCCAAGCGTTCAATAAAATTCTTCATCGCTATCCTTCAATCAATATCGTTATTTCTTGAATTGATTTCCTATCATATCTGTTCGAATTTATCTGATATCTTTCGCCCATAGAAGTATTGGTGATTCTTCCAAGGATCTACATTTCATAAACCGCCTCGATTTTGATTTTATTTTCCTGGCGAGTGAGGTGAAAGGTGCGTTCCCGTTCACTATGCACGCATTCAGGGAGTTTTGAAGCTGGAATACGCTGCATGTATCTTCTACGGTTAACTGATTTATGAGTGGAGTCATAGTCACCTTATTTCAATGCTTACTCGAGGTTTACTTCTGCTGCGTGTTGGATATGTGCCTTTATGTTTCGACTGATAAACAAAATCGTCAAAACTTTTACAATGTCATTTCTATTGTCATGAAGGACTACGTCCTAATGCATTTATTCTTAGCACTTTACATCCATAAGCAATGAGACACACTACCATCATGCATACATTCATGTTCGACAGTTGTATGTCCGCGATGCGTGTGCAAGATGTGTAATGATTTTTACCGTTCCATTAAAGATAGTATCGCCAATCGCGTCCTATAGCATATTTGCAGACGCTATCGTTTTCAGAGGATACTGATATTGGATATTTAAACAGCTTTTAAATAGTTGATTTTAACTTTGTATGTCCATGCTATGATGTATGTGCTAAGTTGACAGATTTTAATCAGCGATAAAAATAATATTAGATAACACAAAAGCCTACAACTGTAAAAATCATAGATAGATGAAAAAAAAAGATAGTTGCCTTCAGAAAGAAAATAAAAAAGTAAATGATCCTCTCTTCAATAATAAATGGAAACCAGACCTTACACAAAAACCCTTTTGTTCAAATGGGTACAAGACTCCAAATGCTTGCATTAACTGTAATTTGATTTATCCTCATTTACTCTCTCTCTCTCTCCTTCTATCTCTCCCTCTCCCTCTCCCTATCCCTCTCCCTCTCCCTCTCCTTATCCCTCACCCTTTTTATCTCCTTCTCCCTCTCCCGCTCCCGCTCCCTCTCCCACTTGCTCTCCCGTTCCCTCCCTATCTTCAATAATAAATGGAAACAATACCTTACACAAAAACTCCTTTGTTCAAATGGGTACAAGACTCCAAATACTTGCATTAACTTTCCTTTGATTTATCCTCATTTACTCTCTCTCTCCTTCTATCTCTCCCTCTCCCTCTCCCTCTCCCTCTCCTTCTCACTCATCCTCTCCCTCTCCTTCTTATTCTCCTTCGCCCTCTCCCTCTCCCGCTCCCGCTCCCTCTCCCGCTTGCTCTCCCGCTCCCTCCCTCTCTTCAATAATAAATGGAAACAAGACCTTACACAAAAACCACTTTGTTCAAATGAGTACAAGACTCCAATTACTTTCCTTTGATTTATCCTCATTTACTCTCTCTCTCTCCTTCTATCTCTCCCTCTCCCTCTCCCCCTCCCTCTCCTGCTCCCGCTCCTTCTCCCGCTTGCTCTCCCGCTCCCTCTCTTTCTCTTTCCTTCTCTCTCGTCACCTCTCTCGGTCTCTCTATCTATCTATCTCTCTCTCTCTACGTCATAATATTCACACTTAAATCTAACGTCATAATATTCACGCTCGAACTCAGAACACTTTCGTAGTCTCTTCCTAAATAATTTATATTTTCTATTATATTGGATGTATGATTTGTAAATTAGTGTATCCGTATGCGTGTTCGTTTACACCTGCACCGTGACTTGGAGCTCGTGGGAAAATCACGTTGAAGGCTCGCGGTGATATTTAGATACACCCTTTGTTGGTTAACCGTTTCTTAACTGTTCTTTGTATACATATTTTGTAGTATTAATGCGAACGTTAAGAAAGCCAAGGAGAAAATCAGAATTAGTTCACTCGCGAAAAAAAGAACCAAATAACTTGGTTTTCGTGAAATATTACTGTTACGATGGAAAATTATCATATAACTAAACTAAGTACCATTGAATTTGATTTATAGCATCGAATCGATGCTATAAATTTATATTTTTTAAACATAGTATTACGGTAATAAGCATTGCAATATTGCCCCTTGTAAAATAATTACAACAAATTTATTTCCATAGAAATGTATTTCCTAGTCGATAATTTATATCAGGACATGACTATACTAATATGTAGAACACGGGAAATAACGAAAAAGAAAGCCATTCATCAATGTTAACATTGTCTTTTCAACAGGAAGCTGCACGGTTCTCCGACACTAGTTGGCAAATCCATAAACAATGGTCCAAAGAAGGTCGTGTCCTTCCAGTGTCGTCGCAGCCTCACAAGGGAGCTGGAAACCAAACCCCTGGTACACCGGTGACACCTATTACACCTATAACTCCATCGTCGGCACCGCCAAGGGTTGAAAGAGATGGACACAGCATCTACGATACACTCACTGTGAGTTTTATTAATTTTGTTGCCGTCTAAAATGATGATTTCGAATGATCTCTTAAAATATTTGCAAATTTCCCAGCTGATATCAGAATCGCTTAGGCTGTAGGGTGACTTAATTATTACGAGCAGGCGGCACCCTGAAAATTTCCGTTTTGTGGTCGATTATCATTATTACATTTAAACGGCCAGCGAACAAAACGAATACCATTGCGTGACCACACGCGATGGATTTGATTTCATGCTTCGAAAGGCCGTGCCAAAAGAAGCTAAATCCCATTAGGGCGCGCTACTTTTAAAGCTTCCTTATTGAATCATATGAGGCTTTTAGCTTCATTGTTGGAAAAATACAGCGTTTGTAGAAAAACCTTAGTCCATGACCAGTATTAATTCAATCGCCCCATACAGTTGAAGACTATTTATTGGTCACGTTTGCTATTGTCTTACAGTCGTTTTTATCGGCATATCATGATCTCTTCATAGCACTTCTACATTTAAGATGCAGTTTGGCTTCGATATTCATCATCTTTTCTAAGAACCACATTTTACTTAAATTATCTTGTATTTGCTATAAAAATGGCATTTATTTGCAATAAAGTTTATAGAATAACGACGACGGAACACAGCTTTGTTTTACGTGAATCATGCAATGCACGTAGGTATGTACATTCGTGTCATTCGAAAATATTTTTAAAATTCCTCACTTTTCTCGTTAAGCCTTATTTACATTTACTTTACCTTTACTTTAGTGTCCAAGCATCCGTTTCATATAAATCAAACGGCTTCTTTTAATTTGATACCCCATAGTCAATTACCGATAACATCATGTAAATATGGCAGCTACGTAACTGCACTAAACCCAACATCGTTATTTTCAAGGCGATCATCTATGATTAAACCAAACGCTGCGTCACCCTTGCCAGTATATCGCTTGCAATCACTTAAGTTTAATTGTATGCAAGCCATTCTACCGGTCAATATTTTCGCCGGGTCCCTCGTTTCCTGTGCTTCGACGTAGGCGAACTTACAATATGCGGGCTGATCAATAATTTTGACGAGTGAGGTGGGCCGCACCCACACGCGGCCAATATGGTATTGCGCCAAATTTAATGAGATCGATTCGAGTATGAACTCAAGAAACTGACATAGTATCTAATTATTCCGAAAATGTTAGATTTATCTAGTAATGTCTACTTTCATTATCTCTATTGGTGGATTATCTTGGCTTTACCCGATCGAGAGATGTTTGGCCACACTTTAGTAAATGTACTCGGGCGATGCGATTTGTGGAGTCTTTTTTCTTCTCGCGTATGTTCATAAGGATTTGGATGTCATCCGATAGTTTCGACATGATTCACTTACGGTTTGGTCGTTGCTTTCGAGCTGCTCTCGAGCTACACTCAAGGTACTCGAGGAGTAGTAAAGCGGCTGTGTTGCTCGAGGAATCTTCGGCGTTTTGAACTACTTAAAGGAGTATTGATCTCAGTCTGGTTTTCGTCAAAAGGATCTTTCTCTCTGTTGATCACTTATATATCCCTAAATAGTAGCCATTTGTTTATTATAATGAAAGCAATATCGTTTATAATCATTCCATTTAGACTTGCCTAAGCCCATTTGTTGGAGTTCCTCCTTAATGGACAATATCATTATGGAGAGATTGTGCGTTTGCAAGTCTCTTGCAAGTCATCGCCTTCCTTGAAGTAGGTACAATTTATATCTAGTTCTTTTCTCTTATCGAAGTTTTAGTTTCTCTCCAATATCTTGATTTTTTTAAATGTAAGTTTCCCAATGGTTGTAATCAAAATGTTGTTTTACTATCTAGTTGATATCAGTGTTTACAAGCGAAAATTATCACGTTCGTCTAGATTAACATCGTAAATAACTTAATGAACGTACACACCTTGGAATTGGAATGTTTTAGCAAAATTCTCTTCAACTTGTTTTGTTACTTTAGATGCATTAGAGACCAGCCTCTAGTGTACTGTTCAACTGTTACCTATCTTGTATCTTTCTGTTGGGTTATATTTTTTTATATACCTAAATCGTGCACTCCATGTTCATCATCATTAGGGAATAATTTACAATAAGTTTTCTATTTCCAGATTATATTCTACTATTCTTTATACTTTATGCTCTCTGAAAGGAGCTACTAACTTTAAACATGTTTAATCACAGTGGGAAATTTTCTCAGGTGGGAAACATAAAGTCAAAGTCATCGGCACTCCCGCTTATAACCTCTCTAGTGCAAAGTCCATAGCCGATGTAGTATGTATCGTGAACGTTTTCTTAGTATTCTGGGTATTTTCTGTTTATGACATGTCATGTTTTACGGACTTGGTGTATGCATAACTTTAGCATTAACACTGTCGAATTAGTGTGGTCCACGTTTGTATGAAAAAAAAGTTGATTTAGAGGTCACTCCACTTGTTTTGTTACACATATCTGTATCATTACATGTGCAAATTTTAAAAAATATATCTTTACTAGAATTTTATGCTGATCTAACCGGTAGTATCAGAACTAATTGTGAAATTATTAATATTGTAGGAACATGGACATTAAGAAAAACACATAACGATTGTTTATACTATTGAAATAAAATGATTTATTACGATTACAAAATACTTAAGAAAAATACAGTCTTTATATGTAACAGGTTAAGTTTCTTTATTTGCATTCGCATTTATTAATGACATTTTACACCCAAAAGGTCATAATAAATATGATTCACTGAAACTCCATCAGTGGACACTGTTTTCCTGTTCTCTTCGTTGTATCGTTTACGACCAGTAAGTTTTTAACTCGATCTTTGCCTAGAAGATGTTTAAAATTGTCGACTAAAGTCTCCGGAGTTAACACCAAGAATGAGTATTTTATGTCAAGAAAAGATAGTATTTGCGATGTACTTTTTGATGCAAAGGCTCCCAAGGTTGTCTGATTTGTTAAAATCGCAGTGTTGCCTCTAACCAAGCGAAAGTCAGCTTCAACTTTTAACCCTTTAATAACGGCTGCTTTCTCAATACAAGTTACCTTGTTGTAAAATAAACAAGGCCTAACAAGCTCGTCAGATAAGTGCTACAAGGGTGTTCTAAGATACTCCTTGCAGCATTCCCAATTCCTGCATCAATGGCATTCACAGTTTTGGAAATGTTTCCTTAGTTGTAGATCGGTGCCTGGTGCTTCGGCTGCTAAAGAAGCTTCAGGCCATGATTTAGTGTAAATCAACGCACCAAAATTGACGAACAGTGAAACCTGCTTCTTTCCTCTTTTGGCCAGCTTAAACACATTATAATCTCCAAAGAAAAAGATCTTAATGGTGTACCTATAATAGTTTTGCCATCCAAAGTACATGATAATTAACCGAGGGGACCGCCAGTGAATCTTTTCAGGCGGTTTATTCAAAGCGATAATCATGAGTTCAATAAGTTCTAGGTAGTCTGATCGAATCGTCATATGTTCGACTGAAATGAAGTCCTTTGTAATGTTGACGTGAATAGTTCTACCAAACTTCATTAAATCGTTTAAACAAAGGAATCTGCGGAGAGCGTCAAGGGCCAAAGCGTAATTTATTTAAATTATTTAAATTACGAAATAATATGTGCTAAAGTATTTATTTTAGCAAATATCATTTCTAATATGTGATGGCGACAAGCAAGCCATAACAGATCGCGACTTATTATGCTTGCTCCTTAAGTACTGGAAGGCCTTCTACTTTATTATTCTCTAATAGGTCAGGGATATTTTGGCATCTCAATGTACTACAAGCGGATAATTCGGCGCACTAGATTCTTTGATATAGCCCTTAAATTGTATAGTGCTTAGAAACTCGCGATAATTTTGTAGTACTTGTCTTAATGCCATAAGTTAAAGTCACTTCTATCTTAAGACAACGTATTTAACTTTATTATATAGTAGAGGAAATCACTTAGCATGTAACCTTTACATGTACAAAGAAACCTATTGTGATTATTTTTTAAACAAAACTTACATTTTAACACTTAATGGCCCGTATTCCGTTTCTCGCAGGTACCTAACTTTGGGTCTAAAAACTCGCTAAAACGCAGCTTAATTTTTAATTAACATTTTGGTATTCCCTTTCATAGGTCCAAACTGGGGTGTGCTTATATAGAGATCATCAGGCTCTTAAATTGACGTTAAGCACCGCCTCAGACCCTTTTTCGTATTCCGTTTGTACAAGTGTCATGGCGGATGGGTCTTGCTCGGTTCTTATCTAAGAACGGTCGAAAAACG
>JAOPUG010000036.1:6313736-6325341 GCA_027564375.1 Micropterix facetella | reverse complement strand
CTACAGCTCCCTACCTCAGGTTCTAAACCATGGACTACCCACAGTACAGTCCAGACCTAACCCAGTGACTACTTTTTTTCCCAAACCTGAAAAATATCTCCGAGGGAATCGATATGCTGACGATGATGCACTGAGGGCGGCTGTGACTGAACATTTTGCTAACCAAAATGAAAACTATTTATATTCAGGCTTAAAAAAATAATTGACATCTAATAAATGCATTGAGATAAGAGGGGACTACATTGAAAAATAATTTAAAAAATACATCTGCATATCTTTGCTTTCATACCTATACCGATAACTTAATGAACGCCCCTCGTATATGTACTTTCTAAAATTAAAATAAATACTATTCGCATTTGTGATAATACATTTTGCACTTACAATTAAAATTAACAACCAATACTGAATGTATAAAACTTATGGCATCATAAAATTATTAATAAGAACTCACCCTGTATAATAAATCCATAAAAATCCCCGAATTGTAAGGAACAAAACTGCATCGGAATGTTTCATTAATATTAAAGCTAATTTTTTATTGGTTTATTGGACGGGAATCTTCTGAAACCTTCAAATTGGCCAAATATGCAAATGCTGATGGAGTAATTTAAAAAATGGCAACTACGATTATATAAGGGATGAATAAAATGGCATAATATGAAATCGAAGACTATCGCGGTCTAAATAAATAAGATTAACGAATTTACTGCGTAAAGTTTTTTGGCACCCGACGTTTTGGCGATGTTGCATCCGCCGTTGTCTAGGGTAGACTAAAATACTGTCAGTCATCATCCGATGTTCTGCGGGTAGGTGGCAAATTGCTGCTGCTACTGGGTAAATTATAACGATGGTGGGCCGGCGGCACACAACACTCACTGCATCTTTTGTTACGTCCTTGCGTTCAGCGATAGGCAGTGAGAACATTTTAAGAAGCGGATCCCACGTAGTAGAGTTTGAAACCATCGTCTCTATTGAAGTTCGAGGTTCGTCTTATTTCGTCTTATGTGTTCCATCAGTCGAGTGGCTATGGACCATTTCGTTTATTCAACGTAGGCTAACCCACAGCTGCATTCGATTTTATACACACCCGTAGTTTGCTATGGTATTACATCCTTTACAGGCCTCAGAGACCGAGCTATATTTTGGGTCGGATTTTCAAAATTCGTGCGTGCCAAACCCACCGTCCCACCACCATTATAATCTACGCAGTAGCAACAAATTTGCCGCCTACCCGCAGAACAACGGATGATGACTGACAGCATTTTAGTCTACCCTAGACAACAGCGGTTGCAACATCGTCAAAACGTCGGTTGCTAAAAAACTTCACGCAGTAAATTTATTAACCTTATTTATTTATAAAATGGCATAAGGTGAGACCGCATTAATGTCACGCATAACTATGTTTGAAATCAATAAAATAAGAAGAATATAAAATATCTCACCTTCAGGCTTTATATTAAATTTAGGTGAAATCTACGCGTGCAATTTGCACAAACTTGTGTTAGTGTAGCTACTAATTAATGACTAGAAAAATAGTAACAGCTAAATTGTGTTTTAACAAGGCCAACGAGCATCGGATAATCCGATGAAAAACCAAGCACTATTCGAAATCTTATAGATTAGATATCACAAAAATCACAATTATTTTTGGTACACGAAATTGCACAATACCGCCGTGAAATACTAGAGCTCTTTGTTTGTCTCCTCATCTGTGACTTCTGAAGGTCTCGACGGAACGACGAGGTAGGCGAAAGCGCAGTAAATTTTACACAGCATCGGACATAGTATTGCCTGATGAAATGCGGCCATTATTCTATACAAATTCCCATCAAACGGGTCACGAAGTGCTGGACAGAGCATATGATTCAAATTGACCTGGGCCGGCTGAAAGTCCACAAAAAAAAATATTTATTCATATTTAATAAGACTGAGCAAAATGGACGTTTGAACAAAGCAAGGTCGAGGTGACCTTATTATTTATTCATTATTGAAGTACTCACGATCGCTAAAAACTGCAAGACGATAAAATGATACAGAATGTTCAGGGCATAACTTAATATATTCCAGTCGAGTGCGAGCATGGGTTCCATGTTGTAGACACCTGAAACATTTAATTTATAGTCCCTCAAACTGAAATTAAATGCAATGAGTATATGTACATACCGCCGAGATAAAATAGATACAGCGGTATAACCAACATCATGGCGTGCTGAATCCAATATAAAGCGGCTTCCATCGGTATTTGTCGCGACTCAGTTTCCGGAAATAAAAATGCCAGAAGCGGCCCATTCAAAAAGTTTAAATGAATCCGGAATACCGAAGTGACGGTTTTACTCGGAGGCGCCGCTAGCAAATATATCTGTAATGCAGTCGTCACATGGCACGGATTCAAAATATAAATTACAGTCCTCGATGCGAATTTAAAGCCAATTTCCATTCCCCATGTTAGTGTGATGAATATTAATAGAAAGCGCTTTAAGCTGGGGTCGTTTCGTTTGTATGCTACGTCCGGTAGGCTGATTCCTCTGTAGTATTTTATCTGAAATAAGATTGGATTTTATAATCCTGGATTTTTGGCATAGACTGAGGTTTCTTATTTGGCCGCAGTATTGAATATGTCTTGTGAAAATAATTATAGAGTCCGATAGAACGTAATTAGTAATCAAAGAACCTGTCATCAACGTTCCACTTTCCATGTCTTTGGAAGGTGAGATGTATAATAATGATCCACAAAAAAATAAAATACCAGAATGATGTTGCATCATAAAGGCCTGTTAGCCTATTACCGATACCTTCAGAAGTGTCTGAAAAAATCGTCAACGAGATTGAAACCAATACTTGAGGCTAATAAAATTATATCAGACCATCAGTTGAGATTCAGAAATGAGCACTTAACTATTGAAAAAGTGCATAGAGTGTCTATAAGAATTAAGACAATCTCTAGAGAAACGACAATACTGCTCGGCAGTGTTCCTAGATATTCAACAGGTATTCGATAAAGTCTGACACAAGGGACTACTACGCAAAATTAAAAAATGGCTTCTTTATACGTTCTATAGTAACCTTGAATCATACCTCACTGATAGGCTATTTAGTCTTTTAAGTAAGCAAGAGGCAGTCTCAAATTTCTATGAGATAAAAGCAGGTGTGCCACAAAACTCGGTATTGAGCCCTGTTCTCTACATATTATACACATCTGATCTACCTCTGGTTCAAGGTGTAACTACTGCCACATTCGCTCATGATACAACCATCTTGGCTAGTAGCTCCGACCCGCAAGTTGTGACCGATATGCTCCAACTGGAACTTAATCAATTCCACCAGTGGCTGACTCGTTGGAGAATCAAGGCCAGTGCACCCAAATCCCAACACATCACTGTTGCTCTGCGGGTGCTCGATTGTCCAGCAGTGAAACGGAGAAGACATCCTACCCCACAACAGTTGTGTCAAATATTTAGGCATGAATTTGGATAGACTACATAAAAAAGGGGGGCTCAATTGAATGCTAAATGACGCGGCTCATGCCTTTCCCTTTAAAATAAGCTGTGAGTTTATAAGGTGATCCTTATACCAGTATGGACTTATGGGATTCAACAATCACTTAATTTAACGTAGAGATTGTTCAACAATACCAAAACAAATTTCTGAGGTCCATAGCAATAGTCCAATGGTTCACTTAAAACAGTGATATCCTCGAACCCTTAAAAATGGGAAGATATATGCGGAAGTGCCAAATCAATACATGGCATAATCGAAATAAAAATTACAATTACAAATCTTTCAGCTAGAAATTTTATATGTATAGTTAGACGAAGATATAAAATTTCGGTTTCATGTGATTAGTTTTTATATTTTTTTAACATATTTTATAGTAAATTGATCTCATGTGATTAAAGTTTCACTTATTAATCTTCTATATCTTTTGAAAAATACCCAGAGAAATATCGATAAACATGAGCCAAAATGGATTTATGATTTTTAAAATAACATACCCTGTGTAAATTTCTAAGTCAGTAAGTTGATGAGCCCGCTAAAAAAAATCTTTCAACGTTCATTAGTTTTTCAGTAAAATTCAGCAAAAAAAAAATGTTATCGGAAAAACTAAAAATAATTTTAATGAAAAAAAACTTTTATATAAGAGTTATGCAAGACGATACTTTAATCAAAATGCACTTTAGTTATTTACGAATACATATTATAAGTTAAACGTAAATAATTCAATATACCTACTGCTGCAAAAGTGAGTTTTTCCGATTTACCTGTATCCACCGCTTAAAGAGGAACTATAAAATTACAGTGTAAGATATAAAATGAGACTGGAAGGACATGTCAATGCCTTAGCCTCAAACCTAACAAACAGGCGAAAACATGAGACGGTTAAAACGCTAGACCTGAGTAACAGACGCTGACGCTGGATGCGGATAACAAAATATTAAGAAGAAACTCTTCAAGGGAGGAATATTCTACACATTTGATTATGGTATCTGCAACCAATTTCAGATGGAAATCACAAGAAAAAAATTGATGATAGCAAGCAAAGTAAAGGTAACAATTAAAATAACATAAATTCAAGATTACAAAAATTGGGAACTCGGGATTTAAAATAAACAGGAAACACAATAATTGAAATTAAACATAGAATCTTATATTGTATAAGAGAGTCAGAGAGAAATATAGAATGTTATATAGTAAGAGAAGCTTTTCAACATTCTCCCTTATTGTGTTGTTAGGTCTGTCAACATACTTTGCCATAAAGATTAAGTACCGCTTCGTAAATATTATCTTCACTAGAAGAGCCTCACAGTCTGGATACTCATCATGAGCATCCCACAAACACAATTTTAGAATACATGAAACTAGAAGATGATGGTTTGGGCGATTATAATTGTCTTTGTCCTTGCCTAGATGGCTGGAAATTTTGTAGAATAAATGCCTTTTAATTTTCGGTTACCTAAAAATTATTTTTTTATTAGTCTGAAACCGAAATTCAGTCGGATTCTAAAAAGAATCATTTTCTAGTGTCTTATTTTCGCTTCAGCCTAGGGAGAAACTCTCACTTGAAATCAGTGTAGTAGTTCCTGAGATAACCCAGAGGAGATTTAATGTTATTGAGGAGTATATGAGGCACTAGGAAGTACATCGGTGTTCAAGCCTTGTCCACTGTCACTCGACTCTAGGAAGAGAGAGACAGGATAGTTAAAAAAACAAAATACCCAAAATTTCCAAATTTAAAAAGCAGGTGAAATAGGTATGAAAGGTCGGGAGGGAACACTTAAATAATATGTATTCTTGGTAACGAGCAAACATGTACGCTGGCGCAAACGCAACCTACCATCACCCAGCCAATACTTTAAGCGAAGGAGAAACCTCAACAATATATGTTAATTCGACTTACTGCAACAAACGTGGCAACAATGCAGATAACTGCAGTTTCGTACAATCTCTGCTTCATGGGTAAATAAAAAGCGCATTCCGGCCCACAATTGCGCGGGACGATACATTTTACTCCGCCGTATGCCCAATCAAACATATCTATTGGGGGCTTAATTTAATTTGTATTGCACTAATCCTGCGGACGACCGATCGAATCGACGAGCATAGAATTAACTGAATGCACGATGATTGTAACACATATTGCTGAAAACTGAAGGTCGAAATGCTGCTAAGCAACTTTCGATTCGATCGGATCAAATTTTAAAAATGGGGAAGAAAACTGCTGTGAAAAACTGGAAAATGACAGCGCCGTCGCCGCCGTTCGTTCATAATAGAGATGGGCGACTGCAGTATACAGTAGAGTGGAATGGAATCCGTTTAGAGATCACGAAGGGCTGAGAATTTTGACGATGGGAATGTTTACTGTCATTTCCTCCCGCTAGATGTCGCAATGGCGATTTGGTGGTTGGCTATATCGTAAAGGGCATTCAGGGACCAATTCGACGCTGGCGCTACCTACAAAAAGTTTGGCGCACACTTTTGTTTGTCAAACGACATGCCTCAACCAAACAGTTACTTTTTATCCATTGGAGCTGCTGCTCTTCAAAAAAAAAAAAAATATTTCGCCGAACACTATATAATTTGTATTTTAGCCGGTGGCAACGCTGGCAACGTCGAACTGTCAAAAAATGTTAAGGATGGGGTTTGTTTGTTTCTTCGCGCACGCAAATTTTTGAATTGAAAACTAGGAAGCATGATTGATTTGAGAGGAATGGCGTACCCTTATCAAGTGAAATTTCTCTCGGATGAAGAGTTTATTATTCTAAATGCGAAAGAAGAGCAAAAGCACGATCCGTACGCCGCCAAAGCGTGGATGCTCACCGCCAAAACGCTCTTCCCAACTAATTTCGACGTACAGTTCGAAGCGTACGTGATGGAGAAGACCGCCGGCCACGTGAAAGAAGCGGCGGAGTGCTTCTCGTCGCTTGTGAGCACCCCGCAAGTCCCGAACGAACTATGGGTTGAGATCGAAGCGGTTACAACCGCATTGAAAGCAACAGAGACCAACTTCCTGACACAAATGTTCGATAAGATCCCGCTAGATATTCAACACAAGATATTACTCGCTAGTGCTGAGCACAGCGACGATACAATGGAGCATTGTAAGTTGCTTCTTTTATTTTTAAAGAAGTTTCCGCAAGCGGTTACGTCGCACGGCGGACGCTTAGTCGAAACGCTATTAAGTGCTGAGAAGCATAGCTCGGAGAATCGCTATGCACGTTTGCTCGTAGTAGAAACGTTACCGCTTTTAGGATCTCCACAGTCGCCACGGCTACTCCAACGCTTACTCGTGAAAGCAATCGATTTTTATAACACTTACTTAACTGAAGAGCCAGAAGGAGACATACCCGATCCTTGGGTTAAATTATACAGCGTACTGGAATTGACCGGTCGTCAATTAGGCTGGGATCCATATTTGATCAGCTATAGCAACAGTTTGAATAAAGAAACGTATTTTCAAAAGTTATTTACTTATCACGCCGCAGAGGACTGTCGACAGCTGCTTTACTGCGGAATGGTTTTTCTGTTGCGCGCTCTTCATGATCAGAATGCCGTACGTGGCGGCCACGTCCTACTCGAGGCATTCTCAGACTCTGAGATTCCAGTTTCCAAACGTCGGAAAGGCGATATCGATATAACCGGTGTATCCTCGCATCAGTTTCAAACCGCCGCAAATTGCTGGGAACTGCTCCACTGCAACGAGATAATCGCACGGGAATTTTCGAAACTCGCAAACCAACTGCAAGTAAAACCTTGGCTCGGACAATTCCAGGAGGAATTAGCGCTATACCGAGGGAAATACGATGAGGCGATGCCGCCGGCCACGAGCGTAAATCTCGGCTCCAGTTTGATGCGATGCTCGATTGCATTTAGCCAGCGCAACTACCACTCTTGCCTCGAAAGTATCCTAGTAGCGATAACGCAGTTACCTTCCGCGGAGGGTGTTTTAGAATCGAATTTAACTGTGGGCGGAACGGGGCGCCACCTCCATTTCCTACCACTGACGAAATTAGCAGTTGTGCACTATTGTTGTAGTTTATTGTTACGGGCGCTCGCAACGGCGGCAAACGCAAGTACTGGCGATCTCGCAATCGGACATATGCTGACCCTCCTTCAACTCGGCTGGCCGCAGGACGAGACGATATTCCTGCGATTGATCGAAGCGATTCGCCAGCGAGGCGTCTTCCATTATCCAGTCTTTCAACAGTATATCATTCACATCGATATTTTAGAGGAGCTCATCTATTTATGGAGTGAGCAAGGGGGCAGTATCGTAATGGATATACTGCCGAATGCCCAGCAACATCTTGGACAGAGGCGGATCGGCACCCGCGGCGCCGATAAAGGCGTCAAAGAGGATATTAACCAAACAATCCGGGGACAAGTGGCACGCTGTAATGAATCTTTACTCAATTTAGTCATACAGTTCATCACACAAGAGAGAATTAATTTATTTCAATGTTTTCAATAGAAATTAAGAATCATAAAAATATTTTTTTATTTGAGTTTCTTGTTGGGGGGGGGGGGGGTGATGCAAAAGCGCCAAAACAACATAAAAGGTATAACCGAAAGAAAAGGTATTATTACAAATGTTTAACTATAAATGTTAGATAAAGATCTAGTTTCATGTGAATAAAGTTTTATTTAAATAATCTTTATTTCATTAGCAATACCTTTGATTATATAACACTACTTAACCAATGGTAATACCATTGACTATAGAATAATATATAATTAAAGGTAATATGCGGACAAATATCCTTTTGTAAGTCAGAGTTGATGAAACTTTCTAAACGATATAAAAATCTTTCAGTTTTTACTAGTTTAGTAAAAATAAGCAAAAAAGTTTCCATTCATTTAAAACGTTCTTGTTTGCGACGAAATGAATAACGTTTGACAATAAATGTTTTAAAGAGGTGATAATGTGAGGCCAATAAATGCATTTGTGAAAGTTATCGCTGTTTCACCACATAGTACCATTATACCTTAGTAAGTAGACACGGAGCTGCCCTGGAATTCACCAACCAGCACCGATTCGGGTCCATCACACTTCTGGGGGGTGAGCGGTGGACTCCGGACTAACAACCGGCTGTGGTAGGTTTAGGACAGCTGTCACCTTGCCACCCATTCATTCCCCCTTCGAAGCCATAGAATTTGAGATGCGGAATTGCATTTTTAGGTATTTTTTCTAAGGAGCTAATTATTTTTCTGGACATACCAAGATCCTTAAATAGGTGAAATATTTAGCTGGGAGGCCATGAGCGCCAACTTCCACTGCATGAAGATGTACAGTGAAGTCGTTCCGGGTGACAGCATTTGCGAGATCGTAGTATTTGTATAATTTTGACTCATGGTCTTTTGAGATATTTGATTCTCATGGAACAGTTAATTCTACAATAAGGGCCATCTTCCGAGATAGGGCGTAAAGAGTTATATCTGGACGGAGGACTGTGCATTTGAGACTTTCAGAGAAACGATACTACTTCGAGACTAAATCGACCTCCAGAATCCAATTGGAAGCCTTCTCGATTATTGAGAAAGGTTTTGTAATGGAAGGTTTTTTATCTTTAGAGCCAACCCGCACAAACTGTATTGGTGGCTTGGAGGGTACTGTCAGAACCTTGTTGGAACCGAGCCACTGAGAGGCTAATTACTTCACGAATAACAGCCAGGACTTTTGTCATGGCGGTAAGTATACCGTCCTTGATCTAAAGCCGCCTTGCAGCCCGCTAAAACATGTCTAGCTGTGCAAGGGGTATTGCTACATAGAGGCCATCCTCTGTATACACCAAAAAAACAAGGTTACTGGGATCTAGAAGTGTATGCTGGAAGACATTTAAATAAAATTTCAGCATCTCTGATGTCCAGTCATACCTTATCTTCCAGTGCATTGGAGGAGGAATGCAAGAGTCCCCAACTGTTGTCCACTCATTCTGGCATTGAAGACCAACAGCAGGAGCCATTCTGTTGCTGTCGTAATCTCCTCGGATGGACTTGTTTAGGTCCAAATCACTCATGGCTGTACTGCCATACCCCAGACTAGTGCCATTCTGGCTGATTCCAGCAAGAAACTTTTTGTGGACATCTACGCGGGCTTGTAGATCATTTGATTGACTGCAGCCACTTACTGTATGCTTCGTTATTGCCGGATTCTTAGAAGACAGAATCGCAGTTTTGGTTATTCTGGAGATGGCATAAATCAGAGAGGGCAGTTTTAGAGCTAGCCCAAAGTGGTGTTTGTACCTGAAGAGAGTTGAGAGGTCAGCCGTTTGGCTAAGGACAACCAAGATTTTAAATAGCTGTCGCCAGTGAATCCAGATGGGACAGTTGGTTATTTGTGAACTCATATCTACTAAACTTAAATCATTCGTAATATTGTTGCAAATGTGAAGTAATGCTTTTCGAGTGTACATGGTGCCAACCCCCCTCAATTACTTCAAGGGTCCCAACATCATCTTTTTAAAACCTTGAATTTTTTAGTCTTTTTAAAATATTTTCAATTTGGCAGTCTCTAAGAAACATCAAATTCAGATCTCAAGGATATTTCAATAAAAGTAAAGTATAAAGAAAAAATATTGCTTTTAATTTGTCATAATATTAATAATCAATACATAAGTAATCTATTGGGATTCGTAGATTCCCACTGCTAGGAGCAGGTTCCTTCGCGTGAAGTGTAGACAAGATACTGGAGCATTTTTACTTCCTAGCGTTCTCAACAGGTGTCGATCGTCTTTGATATTGCTGGTTCCTGGAGCAATGCTGCCTTCTTCTCCAATTGCTTCTTCCGACATGCCGACAAAATCCCACAGCTTCAAACTGGAGTCGAGAGATCCTGAAGATTAAGTAAGATTAATCATCGATATTGTGTCCGGACTCAGATCCCTGGTATCAAAGTATTACCGGAAGCTAACAGGGTACCATCCCTGCTAAAAGACAATGTGTGAATGACTCCCTTGTGTGCGTTCATCAGCCTCATGGCCAAACCGCCTGTAGAAATGTCCCACAGTAAGATGGCTCCGTCGCCGCCCGTTCCGCTTCCGGCGCCGGAGGCTAGCCACCGTCCGCAGGATGAGAAACTCAGTGCGTAAACCGTCGCCTGCCAAGGAAACATTTTGTGAGATTTGAGTAACCTTAGTCACCCAATAACGTGTAACCTTTGTGAAGTTTGGAGATTTGTACAATCATATTGACAACATAGAGGTGTTTTTTGTGGCACGCGGAAACCATTTTTTTATTGATTTGTATTTAGCTACTGGGTATGGAACATAGATACAAAATATGTATTTTATAACATGGTAGACCAATAATGTGCAAATATGCAGTTCGTAAGGTGGTCATAAAAGTGACCAGAGAATTATTTAAGGTTTGCAGCCCTGACTAGGTGGCATGCATCATGAATAGTAGCAACGTTGGAAAAACCCGGAAAGGGTCAAGTTTGTAAATGCCCCAAGCCATAATGTCAGTAGCGTTCCAAAATGACAAAAAATCGTGAAACAGTGTGGTCAGCGTTGTCCAATGATTTGACATAGGTTAGTTAAGACCCCAGGGTGCGCATACCATTTCGTTGCTCGAGGTGATATTCGAATATGACACGCAGCTGGCTACTCTAGCTGGCACTAAATTCAAAGCCTTTGATGTTCTCCTCAGAACAGACTTTTCTCTGTTTTGGGTCGCAATTTAGAATGTATGTTTGACAGTAAACCTTATATGAAACTAAGATAGTCATTTGGTTTTATTTCTAAGTAGGTGAATAACAAAATTGTGAAATTTCACATATATTTCCCACCATGTGAAACACTTTAGAATAGTTCCCATTACCCCCCTCAACCTCCTTCCCCCTCCCGCTACCACTATCAGTGGCATGTCTGAACAAAATAGTGGCACATTACACAATAAAGTTGGCCACCGCTGAATTAGAATAACAATTATATGATTTGATTCAAACCTTATGTCCCGTCATTATTCGAACTTGATTGCCAGTGACGCAATCCCACAGTCTGATGGTGCGATCACTTGATCCGGTTGCGATGTAATTAGAGTTTGGATGGAACTGTACACACTGAAACAATCGGAAGCTTGAAATAATATTAGAAAATTAACATGAATA
>JAOPUG010000036.1:6198969-6213181 GCA_027564375.1 Micropterix facetella | reverse complement strand
TATATATATGCATAAATATATATATATAATTAAGATCTTAATAATTACCCGCTAACCCGATAAGTAGTACTTTTTCGTGCTGTGCACGCTGTTGACCATAATCGAATCCATAATTCCACAAGCTACTATTACATATGTAGGTATTTCCTCTATTACAAATGTGGGTAAAGCATTCCAGAGACGGGCTTTCCAGAGATCGAGAGCAGAAGGTTGTCCTCGGATCTCAGAGGGTGCCTGTGAGCCGATAGAATGTTGAACCTACGTTTGAGATTATAGGGAGCAGCTCTTATCGAGATTCTGTAGATCAGTGGACTCTTGTATCTACCTTTTCCAGGGTCGTCAGCCAGTGGTCCCTTCTGTACTTCGTAATATGGCCATACTTTCTTAAGTTATATATACCTACAGCGAATACAAATATTTCGTTGTTAATACTTTTTATACTATTATACTTTTTATAAACAATGATCAGTATCGGTCCTCTGCGGTTTACTATCAATGCTACTACGTCCCTTTGTATGGACAATATAGTCCAGGCAGAATAGAAAAACCAGAAGCATACATCTATGTAGTTCCAAAAAAATCAGGATTATGTAGGGGTAGGTCCCCCGAATAACGCCAAATAAAGTCCCTTCGATTACAGACGCCGCGGGAGATGGGAGGGGTGAGAAAGGGGGTTATAGGTCCTTTTTTCAGTTTTTCGCTCGTAACTCGAAAACGGTCCACGTTAGCGAAAATACTAATAGAATGAAATTAAAACTTTGTAAATTCTCACAACTTTATTCCTATACTTAATTACGGAAAAACGCATAGTTTTCACGATATACCCTAACTAAAGTTGGTAATTTAAATGTTTAAAAATGGCATGGAAATGTGCCGACACTATTTGCAAAAAAACGGTTGATGGCGCCGCTAGTACAAGTTTTGGTGTTACGGTAAAAAATATTATCGTGTAGTAGGAAATGTCGAGGTGGTATATTTTTTAAACATAAATAATAATTTATATTTTGTCAATACACAACACGCTACATAATAAGGTTATATAAAATATATATAATATAATTTCGTAATGTAGATAATTACAGCCCTCATTGATAAAAAACAGAACTGAGCAGTTTTCTCGCAAAATAACTTTTTTTTCGGCAAAAATCTTTTAAACGCTTTACCTCTGGACGTGTTCAATATAAATTCACATATCTATATATATTCTTAAAGGAAATGTATTGCTCTACAACTTTCTTTCTGACGATGTTTCTGTGACACGAACGAGCGATGACCTAGATAGGTAAATTTGATGAAAAATGTGACGCATTTTTTTTAAATTACCAAATTTGGATAAGCTATATCTTGAAAACTAAGTGGATTTTATCGTAATTAAATATAGGAAGAAAGTTATGGAAAATTTAATAAACTTTAATTTTATTCTACCTGTATTGTCGCTAAGGTGCACCGTTTTCGAGTTACGAGCGAAAAACTGAAGAGGGGAACATACGAGTATAACCCCCTTCTTCCCCCGCGACGCGTGTAATCGATGAGACTTTATTTGACTTTGTTCAGGGGACCTACCCTTACACAATCCTGAAACTTTTGGAACTACATAGATTTGTGCCGCTGATTGCCCTTTTTCGGTTTAGTTTGTCTGGGCTACTAGGCTTGAAACTGCTTTTGGCGGTGAATCATCAAGCAAACGACAATGTATAAATGGATTGCAGAATTCAAACACAGTCGTGTAATCTCAGTGAAGAATTTCGTTTAGGTCGCCCGTCTAACAAAAACATCGATGCTGTGGGTCGTATGATCGAAACACACAAGCATGTGACCTACCATGGGATTCGGGCATGTCAGGTACATTCAAACCTACACAAACATTTGGCTGTGAGAAAGCTGTGCTCGCCGTGGATCCCACACAATTTAACCGAGGCTCAAAAACAGGATGCGTCACGAAAGATCGTCAAATTTAGTGCGGAGCATAGTGACAGATGACAAAAGATGGATTTTAGGAATACTGGAAAGGTGACTACTGTTGATTTGGACAATCATTGTACCCTAAATACTGATTTGTACACAACCATTTGCTTATTAGCGTGTCCGTAAATCCATAGGTAAACCCTGCATCGCCTTGCATCATGATAATGCCAGCATGACAAATTTGTTTGTCTGGCCACGGCCAGACAAACACATTTTTGAAGGCGAATAAAGTATTAAGTACTCATGAGGCATCCACCTTACAGTCGCAACTTGGCACCTTGTGACTTATCTTGCTTCCAAATATTTAGAACCAATTACGAGGTCAACCATTTCCATCGCCAGAAAATGATGTCGAAGAACATGAAAAATACGTTTCCTAGGTCACCATGGAATGGAGTGGAATACATGTTATGAAAATTGGTATATACTTATGAAAAAGTGTATTAACGCTCACGGAGAATGTTTTGTGAAACAATAAATTGATTTTTATCCATTCATTGATTTTTTTTCTTATACATTCTGGATTGTGAACGTATGTTTTTATATGAGTTTTGTCTTAAAATTCATTCAACTGATGAGGATGATGCTCATGCATGGCTAGGTTCCTTTTTATGCATTTTTCAAATGCAACCTCATGCAATGTTTTAATTTGCAATGACAGCAATTTGAATAATTTAAAGCTCAAATATAAAAATAACTTTAATGTATAAACACAGTTTCCAGAAGGACTACGTTGTCTAATTTTACCACAAAGATGGGCGATTACAAGAGGAGAGCCCTTGCCCAATAGTTCAAATAGCCGAATATCACAAGCCAGTTAGCAAAACATGGAATATCTACATCAAATCAAAGGCTGTGAACGTTAAAATAAGAAGAAGAGCAATAAATCCACGAAATGTCCTTTGTCGTGTGATAAAAACGTTCTGAACAGACTTCCTTAAAATAAGTGAAAGTCCCTCCTCATTCAACGGCTAAGGATATGCTCTTCCCCCGCGTAATGATCGCCAAAATTATTTCGAGGGACTGCCTAATGACGTCTCTGATTTATTGCCTCGGCGAATGTTGTATTGCAATAGCTATATGGCCTTCTGTCTCCCTCTTTCTCAATCCAGATCCGGTTGGTTGAACATTCAGTAAAGTCAGCAAGTATTTAAACAAAGTTTAGGATATTCGTAGATCAAAGTGGTGGACGTGTTCAGAGAAAACTCTGCATATTTTAATAATCTGTAACACTCTCAGGGGTTGAGGGTGAAAAAATAAGACAGTGATTTGTTCAAAATAATAATTATATTATTATCTTATTTTGTAAACGTAACACAACTGCTGCAACTCTAGAAATGTTCGCACTCAACTATTGCCAGCTGCAAAAGACACTCGGCTATCTATCAACGGTCATAATGGTCTAGTTACACCCCCCCCCCCCCTGGAATATAAGTAAGTTTGAACCCCTGATGAAAACATTAAGTATGCATCTAACTCACAATTTAAGCTAATATACACAAATTTCTTTTAAAAACTCGTACAAAACAAACAAAAAAAAAACGTTTCGGTTGCGTGTTTTGCTAGTATCCGAATTTCTAATTGTTTTCTTTTAATTTTTTTTTTATTTCAAAGAAATATGCAGCAATAATAAGTAGAATTAAGGGTTTTGTAGCCAATGATTTTCTAACGATTTAAAATTTATTTTTTCCAAAATAAAAAATAAACGAAACACGACGGAAAAACAAATTCAGACGCAAAGAAAAAATAGTTTGTTAACCCTTCATTGGACACACCGGCCTCTGGCGTTCTTCCTATTAGCCTCTTTACCCTGTTTTGTTTTCCCTTCCTCTTTCCACCACCTCCCTCGTCTCCCGGCGCGAAGATCTTGAGCAGTTGTAGAAACGTTCGCAGCCGGCGCTTGGCAGCTTAATGACTTTATACACACATAAAAACGGAAAGTGGGGGATAATGTATCGCTTCCTATCGTCGAACGCTTACGTCAGCACGACACTCACTTTTCGCCGCCCTTTTAGGGACAGAGCGAGCTTATTTGGAGGAAATTTTCCAAAAGTACAGAGTCGAATAAACAATAACAGTAGTTTTGGCTGATACCTACTCGATACTAAGGCCTAAAGTATCGATACCAAAAGACTTGGTATCGGAAGAAAAGTATCGAGTAATTCGTTATATCCCTATTAACGCATTCGGTACCTGACTCCGTGAGCTAGCTGGGCGTTGTTACCCGTTTTTCAGGTACTGGTGATGCACCAGGTTTGCACCCGGTTTCTGAACCCCACTCCTCCCTCTACCCGGTATACCTCCGCTTCATCTAAAATTATACTGATCAGTCCAAGTTTCTTTTTTCTCGGATCACAGTGGTTTGGCGGTCGACTGATGGTCGACTTTCAACTTTGTTGTTTCTTCTTCTTGGTGTGTCGTGTCCGACTATGAATGCATTTTGGTTACCACTTACTACTTCCCAAAATAAACCATGATAATGGATCGCTCTTCAGGGTCTCCTCGTTACTAATGGAATGGACTCATCGCTGATAGTTGCACTAGTGACTTAAGCTTCTTTGATGTTCGTAGAAAGAAAGTTACCGCTGTTCTCTCTAAACGAAGTTAACGTCGAAGTAGAGACAATGCAGAGCAAACGTAATTCTGGCCAGCACCGGCCGGCAGAGTGCAATCGCCGACCGCGCGTAAATTGCGAACAATCTCGCTAGTTTCCGCGAGAGACTTCAAGAAAATTCAAATTATGGGAACTTCTCCACGACCGCGGCTCCCTATAATTAAAGAAAGGGCTTTGCGCGCGGAGGGACAAATTACTCTCAAATTATGAAACGTAAAGTTATTACGAAATGGCAATTTGTAATTTAGTTGGACGGGGAAATGTCACTTCAGATGCAGTCCTACTTCTGAAGCGAAGCGTTGTTTTATTAATTGAATAAGTTTTTCGTGATCTGTCGTCGACGATGGAAAGCATCCTTAGTACAATAACACTGTTTAAGAATTAATATACTAGTGTGGTTACGCTCGTCCCCACTTTCTTCTCATACTAGATCCCACATTGCTAGCATCCAAAACGTGTCGCTTGCTCTTTACAGCGCACTGCGACGCCTAAGCCACTACGATTTAGTATTGACTTTTGTTATACGACACTGTAGCATTTAACAACAGTGGCGCGTGCGTTTTTCGATGCCACTCGCCTTTTTCGCTCTTGTAGTAGAGCGCCATCCGTCTCTCACATTTCGCGACTTCTCGTTGCCACGTTCTGCTCGCATCGTCGCCTTCAGCGTCCCCGTATATCCGCACGTCGTTATCGCTCGCCTCTGGCTATCATGAAGTCTGAAGGGGATTCCTTAATGCAGGTGCCGCCATCGTCCACCTTCGCGCGCTGCCAGGATCCCAGGATCGCTCTGATTGCCGTATTTCCATGGGTGATATATTTAGCGGTACCATCGACATGTTTGCGTTCTCAATTGGTCAGTTTCTATTTTGATGTGAAATAAAGATGTTTCGTTTTGTGTTTCAGTTTCGTAGATCGCTTCTTGTGCGTTCTCCCGTGCCTATGCACAAACTAATTGCTCTATGCACTGAATCCTATGATGTTTGTTTGTTTGATGGTTAGAGATGTGCCGAGTATTATCGAGTTTTCCATTGCCGGCGTCGCAAAATTTTCTTCGAAATTTTGTAGCATTCAATCGAAATCGATATTACATTTCGTTAAAATTGGGAATTAATAAGTAGAAGTACGCTCTTTTTAAAAGCAAATGGCTGCCAAACACAATTTGAAGCGTATACAATTCATTTATAACTTTGTAATTAAATAAATGAGATACGTTTGACTACAAATGTTTTAAATGGGTTAAAAAGTGATACCAGTAAACGATTTTTTTTCAATTTTCACTGACTTTCAACACGTAAACATCATAGTTTTTAAGAGGTTTACAAAACGAGACTTCAATCAAAATGCATGTTATCTACCAATTCAATTATACAATTAACATAAATAATTCATTTTGTCGCTGTAAAAATATACTACGAAGTGATATTTTTCGGTTTTACCTATATCCTCCTCTTAAAACCTAAGCAAAGATTACTTCTACACAAGATTGCTTCCACACAAGATTACTTCTACACAAAATTACTTCTACACAAGATTATTTCTATATAAGATTACTTCTTCACAAGATTATCGGAATGTACTCGTATGTTTTGCATTTACATTGTCAGAAAATCTAGAAATAATTATGATGAAACGGGGTCCCTGTCCCGCATCTTTACGTATTGAAATTTAGACCCGCGTTCGAGGCTCATAGCGACAAATCTTGAAAGGCTTAGTGCCGGAGCTGCCCCGGATCCGGTTTCCCGAGAAGTTGCCCTCCGCGACAGCGGTAATTAAGTTTAAATGATTAAACTTGATACAGATGTCCTGCGACAAAGGACCTTCCGGCCTGCGCCGGGGGCGACCCGCCCGTCGCGCAAATTGGGCTGGTCGAAAAGTGTCCCGTATAGTCTCAGGGCGGGCCGCCGCCCGCCCAATTAGGCGCCTCTTCAATCGAAAATTTTGTAAAGATTTTCGTAATTTCGTAACGCACGAAACGCTGCGATTATACAAGCGATTTCATTCAGTAGCGAAAACGGCGGAGGAAAATGGTCGCTTTGGATCCCCGCAAGCAATGTACATAGTGTCCTTTTAAAACCCGGCATATTTTCTTGAAGGAGAATCTATACGTACCAAAAACATACAACAATCAGGACCGGTTCTTCCCTGGCGCCAATGCAAGCAGCTTGAGCCGGTCGGCATTAGTTGTAGGACACCAAGTTTATTCTTTGAGCAACATCTAACAGTATGATAATAAATATTGCCAGCTTTTAGTATTATACTACCCTCGTAATTCCAGGCTCCACGGGGAAACTGCCTGATTGTATGTAGTCGAGGCGGTCGTTTCCCAAAATGTTGGAATCCTCAGCCAACTAGATAGCGCCCTATATACTTTTATTTTGATACTATACACTTTTATAAAGAAAACACTTTTATTTTATACTCAAACTGTTAATTCGAAAGGGGTCATAATGGCTCCGTGGAGCCTGGGATATAATGGCCGTTATGTTTTGGTCGGCCCAGCTTGCGGAGCAGCTCCTATTCAGGAGCCTCCCCGAAGAGGGACCAACCCGGTGAACCCACTGTGCCCAGCCCTCCACAGCGTTACGCCACATCGTTACAGATTCAGTTAGTGATCAGCGTAGCGTATCTATATATTACGATAGCTGCATTCGACACAACAATACTTTTATTCGTCCATAGGTAGATCTTCAGAACTGTTACCATAACTCGTTAGTGGGAGACTTCTTGATGTTTTTCTTCACGAGCGCCAATCTAGAAGTCAGGAGGTCGCATTGGCGAGAGCTCAAGTTGTTCTACTTCAATCATCTGAACGCAAGTAGGCTAGCGATAGGTCACCAAGGAGCCAAGTTCACTTTGGAGGAGTTTGAGCAAGAAATGAAGAGGAATGTCCTTCTAGGTGAGTTGAAAAATGAAGAAAAAATGAAATATTCTCACGATGATGTTGATTTGTCTTTTTTTACATGAAAATGTCTGATCGATGCTGAGTGTAAAAATTACGATGTTTCAATGATAAATCTTCCAAATGTGATCCTTGCGGGCTACTGGACGTTAGCCTTTTGGCCACCGAAAGACTGTACCTCAGGGTTTACATCTATATCCACTTCTCTTCACGGCATACATAAGCGATCTAGTTGCTTTCAGAACTTCGAGTACTTAATTTTTGTGGAAGACATGAAAATTTACTCACCCATTACTCGTATAAAGTACTACAAGTATGTGCAACCCGACCTTAATCGCCTCGCTTCATTTTGCGTCGTCAACGGCATTGATGTAAACGCAACTAAATGTTGTTAACAAGAAATATTAGTAAAATAGATTGCCATTATTATAATTATCAATATCATTGATGACACTATACCAGAGAACGGCTGCGTTCAGGACATAGGGATACATCTCGACCGCAAACTAATGAGAGACCAAACTGCGCACAGGCAGCAGAGACAGCCTACAAGAAGCTAGGCTTCGTATTTAGGATATGTATTTCTTGGAAACCGCAGCCACGACCATTCTATACTATTCTTATGCCCGCAATATATTAGAATTCGTCGTATAGTAGACTTCCAGGCAAAGGTTCCAGCTGGAATCAGCCAGAGGGGTACTGGTCAGGGGCATAATATTATAACCATCAGCAATGTGGACCTAAATAAGTTCTTCTTGCGAGGAGATTACGGCAGCAACAGTATGGCACATGCTGTTGGCCTGCAATGCCAAAATGACTAGACAACAGTTAAAGAATTTTGCATTCCTCCTCAAATGCACTGGATTGTAATGCGGTATGTCTGGATACCAGAGATCGTGAAGTGTTAGTTAAATGTCTTTCAGAATACGGTTACAGATCCCAGTAATCTCGCTATTCAGAGAATAGTTCATGTCCCCTTTATAATAATACCCCTTGCGCAGCTAGATATATTTTAGCGGCATGCAAGGCGGCCCTATATTAAGGTACCGCTTTACCGCCATGGCAAAGCCCTGCTGTTATTCGTGTGTTAATTAGCCTCTTAGTCGTTCATGCCAACGGGTTGTAATAGTGCCCTCCAAACTAGCAATATAGTATTTGCGGGATGGTTCTAAAGGAAAAAAACATTCTACTGCAATAACTTTCTCAATAATCGAGATAGATTCAGATCGGTTCCCGTAGGTCGATTCGATATCTACGCAGTATCAATTCCCTGAAAGTTTCGGATACACAGTCTTCCGTCCAGATATAACTCTATACTCTCTATCTCGGAAGATGGTCTTTATTGTACAGGGTGGCGCGTGGCAGGTGCTTGAATTTAAAGAGGATATTGCTCCCTTCCTAACAGTCCTAGACGGTTGAAAGTGAGTGATGCGAAAGAGGGGGAAGGAAAATGTATGAAAGAGCGGGAAGAAATGTGCAGATCCCAGCCGCCATAATGAAGTAGTCGGTTGAACAATGTGTTTTTTTGTGTGCAGACCTATCTGTCGAACGCCCGTTCGATCGTACTCGTGCAGCGTGTCTTCCATTTAAGGTTCCAGGTTATAGCCCCCGCGGCTGAATTCCTGATCGCAATCGAATTCTTGCATGGGTTGATGCATTTCAGGACACCGGAATATGTCCACGATAGGAAGGGGGGCTCAGATTATCGTCACTACCCCAGAAAACATCGAGAGCTGCGCTTCAATAATCTCCCAGGCGTTTAGTTCGGAAACAGGCAGGTGCCCTAGGTATTTCGAGACATTCCATTCAACGAATCGTTAAAAAACATCTTCAGTTGCCCCCCTAGAAGACGACTGTCATCCATGAACCTAATCCACGTGATTTTCTATGTATCGATTTCTTCTATGACGAGGCACATTTTCTCCTCAGTGAAAACTTCTGAAAAAGGCTTACACAGTGTTTAATGTCAGGGCGCTATGTAGCTGATACTTTCTTCAAAATCGTGTAAGCTTAAATTCCCCATGACAATCAAACAGGAAAAAAATTAAAATGTGGTCATTTTCTAACAGTCTGCATTTTATTCCACTTTCAAATCCATACGTCTGCCGCGCGCCATCCTGTAGATCTAACTGTTCCATGGCAATCAAACATCCCTAAAGATCGAGAGTAAAAATTAAATAAATACCATGATCTCGCAACTGCCACGACTACCCGGAACGTTTCACTGTTTACCTTCACGCTGTGGAATTTTGCACTCGTCGCCTCCCCGCCAAATCCCCTTTTCACCTCTTTAAGGATCTTGGTCCTTTAGAAGAATAATCAGCACCTTCCTAGAAAAAATATCTAAAACCGCGATTTCTGCTTCTCAAATTCTTGGCTTCGGAGAGGGAGTGAATGGGTAGTGAGGTTAACTTTCACATGGGGCAAGACAGCTGTCCTAAACATACCACAACCCGTCGTTGGTCCGGATTCCACCGCTCACCCTCCAGAAGTGTAGTAACTCTGGTTGGTGAATTATATGGCAGCTCCATTTGTTTTTATTATTTATTGTCGAGCATTATTTTTTTAGAATTCCGTACCAAAGCATACATACGGAGCATTATTAGTTACTTTGCTGTTTGTACCTCGGTCAGTTTCAATACTATCGACAAGAAATTTGTTAGAACCATAAAACTTGTTTCCTTGTACTTAATAGTTAATGTATTTTAACTTTTCTAAAATATGGATGATACGATGTATGCTCTGATGGATCATAAGGATAAACATGAGCAAGTTGAAGGATTGATTTGGTCGAAATGGAAATGGTTGACAGGACAGAGTTTGATCGAAATAGGCACCAAGATTCTTCACCTGCAGGCTGCTTGCTATACGGAATATCCTCCAATTCAATGCATATTTTTGATATAGATAGCATATCGCTCCTGAAAGTATAGAAACTGCAGCCGATAATGATCGCTTGCATTTTTGTGATTTAAGAGCAAGCCAAGGCCTTTAGACCACCCCGATATGGTATACAGGTCAGCCTTAATTGTAGCGATTGATGTTTCAATATACTTTGGCTAAAAGTGTTAATATATCTGGACGTCGTCTGCATAAAGATGACTTTTTACATGGAGAGAACTAGACAAGAATTGATAAAAAGCGATAAGAGCAGTGGTCATAAGATGTTACCCTGTGGTACACCGGCGACTTGTGATAGTATTTTGGAGATTTAGTCATTACTACTCTTCACACACTGGCGCCGACCTTTAAGAAACGACGCGAAGCAGTTGACCACCAGAAGTTAAAAATTAAAAGATTAGTCGATTCGTTTGCGTTGATGGCACCCTAAAGTTAATATTGTGAATTAAATAAAGACTATCAATAAAATTATTAAAGATTTTAACTGCAGCTCCGTCCTTTAAGAGTGTTATTATTATAATACACATTTTGTTGGTGATAAGTGTTAAGATAATTGCGATAGTCAAGATATTTGAAAAAGATATCCACAATAAGTTCGATGGCGCGTAATGTAGCTAGCTGTCGTACTTCGGGTTCCATATACGCGAGGCAAATTCAATTGATCTTCGTATATAGGTATTTTAAGTGAAGTTGTACTGTAGAAGGGCTTGTAGATGCCTAAAACAAAACCTACTATTTTAAAATTAATCATGTTATATATTCTACGCAGACCTGAAAATTTACAGTAAAATTACAAACATAGATAAACTCTAAAACTTTCACGCAGGTATTTGATATTGTATTTAAAATAAAACAGATTCTTATCGCTTGGAACTAGACGATAGTTTTTTTTGACGTTTAGACAAACTTTCATTTGCCGCTTCACAGGGACAATAAGAGTGCTACTGTCGCAGACGCTGCGTGCCGGCACGTAATGCCACAGTCATATCGTATTCAGGCATTCAGGAGCCTTAGTAGGTTGTCAAATGTTATGAGTTAAATAAAAATAAAATACTTAGCTCCAATGTCAAATGTGAAATAAATTTTAGTCGGATATCGTCTAAAATGGCTTATGCCTGTGGCAACCATAGTGGTATGGAATTCTCGGCGCACGATTTAAACTCGCCTTTGACCGTTTTTTTTTTTGTTGCAGTTCAATTGGTCCTCTGCCTGAAGCTGAAATTGATGATAGGTGAAAACGATAGCCAAAATCATCCATCCGAAGAGCCCAGCAAATTCAGTCTGGATGATTTGACCAAAAGTCTTGTGAACGTTCCCGAAGACACTTTGTATGTGGAGCTCTTTCTGGCTTCAACAGATATATTATTAAATGATGGATTTCTAGATGTATATCCTGCGTAAATACTGCGGAAAATTTTAAAACATTTATTGTAACTTTTAAAAACATTAGGTTCTTAACTGTTTAATTATCTTGTTTTTCAATTGGTCATAGCTCATAGTGAAGCTCTGAAGGCCACAACAACGCATCGACAATTCACCAACCGCAAACATCACAGCAAACAGAAGCAGAATTCCAAGACTTGCAACTGGAACTTTTCGTCTCCTCAGTAGTTTTAATAACGGGGTCCGATAAAAACCGGTTTCTGTAAGGACGAATTTATCGATTTCTCATGTTCATGTTCATGTTCATGTCCATGTTCATGTTTATGTTCGTGTTCACGATATACAATGTTTTATATCGTATTTATTTATATCATAATGTTTAAGCCGTCTAACGGCCCAATCTATTCAATCAACTTTATATTTCTATTGACCGTACGATTATCTATTTAAATTTTATGTAATCTAACCAATTAATCAACTAGGCAGTAGGCAGAGGGGAAAACCCAAAAGTTTGTCAAACTTCTGCCCATATTCTGACTTCTCTTGATTTTTGTCTAAACGGATGTATTAACCTCAGGCGACATGCACATCATTTTACGCATCTAATCTGGCCAACAACTTCTCTTTTTGCTATTTCTATCGTTGATTCCGTTTAAACAGTAAAAGTGAAAAAGCCGTAAAATTCTGACTATTCAGTAATACCTTTTATCCCTAATTATTATCGAATAGAAATTTTGTGGTTATAATTTAGCCGGCGACTGGGCGCGGGCGGTGTGTTTGTTGTCTGTCTGTCTGTCGGCTTACCATTCTCCTTCCATTGAAACTATTCTTCCGCAGTATTATGAGAATATATTTTTATAAAGCGTCAGATTCTAGAACAGAAGTATTTCAAAAATTTCGATCGCCATCTATAGGCTGAAATTCTAATCGCTTACAAGAAAGCTTGTGGCATAGTTAAGCGACAATCGATAGATGGCGAAATTTCAATAGTTTTAAAAATAGGCTTAAAATACAATATTGGAGCGCCTATCATTTCGCAGTTACAAATTTGCAAAACAAACAAGGGCGGCGCAAATTAGAAAAAAAATATTGGTACAAACCAAATTTTACCGCACCAAAAGAGGGATTTTATACTCTCTGTCTTAACCATTTTCTCAAATTCCAAATTGTATGTACATACAGATGATTTGTTTTATTACTTAGGCATTTTTTAAAATGTAATTCAATCTATTTGTGAAATAAAAGGCAATGCAAAAAAACAACAGGCGCGGACGGTGTATTCGTTGTCGGCTTGTCTCTCGGTGTACCGTTTTCCTTCCATTCTAACTACTCTTCCATACTATTAGAAGAATATATCTTACGAGTCAGATTCTAAAACAGAAATATTAAAGAATCGCCACCTATCGACTGACATTTTAATCACTTACAAGAAAGCTTGTGGTGACACTCAATAAATGGCAACATTTTAATAGTTTTAAATATAGGTTCAAAATATAATTAAAGAGACGTCCAATAGACGTATAGTCCCCTAATACATACGTTTCGCTATTTTTAGCAGAGAGGCGGTAGCTGCAAACTTAACTGCCTTGAAATAAAAAAAAACCGTAGGTCGTACAGACCCCAAAATCAACTGGTCGGGCGTTGGCTATTAGTATCGATTGGTGAAAGATTTGTTTAAATCGGACTTAGTGTACTCGAGTTATCGCCCATAGTAACAAAATATCGCAGGTTTGTAAGGTTGGCCTCCCTCGGAGTGGGACGAAGTAATTCTGATAAATATAAGGGTAATAAATGATGAGTTCTTTTCAAGTTATAGTATATATTGAAACATAGAGAATTATATCAATCATCATCATGGCACTCTCAATAAAAGTTACCTAAGGCCTCCACCATTTTTGTCAGTTTATGTTTATCATGAATGTTGTGTAAGAGTTTTGGTTCCTCCTTCCGTTGTTGTTGTTCAAAATGCGTTTTAAATAAACTACACGGGGAAGTGAGTTTATGATCTATTCCTTCTGCTGTATCGTTTACTACCCACGTATGTATACATATATTACTTTGGCCACCAGATTGGCCAAATCTCGAAATTGTGCGCGAAAAATGTTAGTATGCACGATAACTCGAGTAAACTACGTCCGTTTTAGAACAATCTTTGGGCAATCGATAGTTATGGATAGTTAATTTTCAGGTATATACGCCTTACAGTTTGTTTTTTATTGTAATAAATAAAATAATACAATTAACTGATGAGTCACTGGGCGAGCGCTGAAGTATCAAGTGAACATAAGCGCAGCGGAGGTGCGTTTAGACAAGATTACGTTATTGGCCACGCCCCCACGAGTCCGCGTGCAAACGAGACGCAGCGCTGCTATTGGTATCGCACGAGATTTCTTGCGGGCGACTCGTGTGACGCGAGCCCACGCCTCTTACGTCACTTCATATGAGCGCCT
>JAOPUG010000036.1:6094990-6117299 GCA_027564375.1 Micropterix facetella | reverse complement strand
TATATACAGATTGTAATTAGAGTACCTACGAGTGATTTTGTAAATCAAACTTAACAAGAAAATTTTTAAAAATTAGATGTCTTTGATTAAGACCTGTTTTCTGACAATGTGTCTTTGGATATTATGAGAGATTTTTGTACAGTATATTAATCTAGACGAAAAACTGAATTGAAAGTCTTCTACAACTCTTTTTATGAGTTAAGCCTTGGAGACCGAGGAAAACCGTCCTTTAGTTCAAATTTAGTATATTCAGATTTTTCCTAGTAATAAATGCCTAGAACAAAAAAGTTTCTTTTTCAAACACCTACATTTTTCATGTAGAGTAACCTCCTGCACAATAAAAACTAATATCCAAAAATATGTATGTAGGTACTTCAAAATAAAAAATCAAAATGAAAGAAATGTACTTTCTTGTTTGGTTTGATAATATGATTGGTACACAGAAATACGAGAGGAACATTCTACATACATAGGATAAGAAATAGAAACATAAAAAGAAAAATACAAGAAACATTAAAAAATACACCATGAAAATGTATATATGTCTACTTTTCATAGACAAGTACTCTTTTATAACTTGGTCTCGCGTAACAGGTTTCGGAATAGTTCGCGATTCAGCGCAACTGCTCTATTGCCCGACTCGCTCGTACCCTGAAGCTGTGGGTGCGGAACCCTAAATCTAACCACATCTTCCTATTGACGAATAAACCCTGTTGGATAAAGAATTTTTGAAATCAGATGGCGCGTTGTCGAGGACGATAACAGACAAACTCATACACAAACGCACAACAAAATTTCTCCCCCATATAGTTTTATACGCTTCGCAAAGCTTCGCTTTTCTCTACTGTCCAGATCCGGTGCTTATCTATTTTTAAATATTACGATAATAGTAACATTTTTACGCTCTCAAAGATGTTTCGGTTTGACTTCGCGATTCGCTCATTCGTCGGTCGATAAATAGTCATCAGTCATGGCCTGATTGCTGGCTGAGGTTGTCACCGTCATTTTATAATGCATCAGCATCCACATGCATGATAAGCAATCTAATATCTAACGCACCTCAAGTCTCGTTTTGGGCGACTATTACCATAGGAAATCCCAAAAAAATCGAATCTAATTTGGTAGATAGAATAGAATAGAACAGAATAGAATAGAATTGGCATATCGTCCTTTTGATTAGTATGGGAATTAGTACACTAGACTTTTAGGGTCGTTCTCAAGAATATCTACAGATCGTGTTCTCTCCACCGCCTAGATAAACAGGTTCTGATGTCATCAGCGTATACATCGGCCGTCGCTATAGTTGAAAGACTAAGTAGTTCGAAACCACTATCACACGCACATGAAATTGTCGCTTCTGTACGATATAGGTATATCATACAACGACCATCAATTGCGCTACCCACTGCTTATCACCTGGTTTATTTGAAACAAAAAAACATGTGAAATTTATAAAAATGTAGGTACACGACGTTTTGTTTCTTTCTCTAAAGTGAGGCTTTATAAATAAGATAAAACGAATGTACCGCGCGAAGCCTACACTACAGCACCCAACGTTTCGGCAATGTTGCAACCGCCGTTGTCCAGTCTCTACCCTGGACGACGACGGCTGCAACATCGTCGAAACATCGCTTCACGCGATAAATTTGTTATTTATCTTATTTATAATATCAAAAAACCGCGAAAGTCTTCGATTTCTTAATTCACCATTTTATTGTAACTTAGTAGTTACGGTTTAATTAATAATTTCAATTAACGCCTTTGTAACCAAAGGGGTTTACCTAACCTTTTTAAGGTTAAGAAGAAGGAGACGACTTACAGTTAATTTTATCAGCCTTTGCAATAAAGGCCATTGTTGCAATTAATACTAGAATCCATGTTACCGATGCCATTGTGAAACTTGAACTACCAGTTTCACAATAATGTTAATTGAAAAAAACAATCAATGAATTCTATTATGAGGAAAATTAAAGGCCACACGTAAAGCCCCGTGAAAATAAACATTTCTAATTAAAATTCTTTCGGTTTTCTTATGATTTTCTTACCTTTAGGACTGCTCACGAACTCTATAAGAACATTGTAAGTCCTCATTTTTTCGACTAGGTACATAAGTCGAAAGACCAAATTCAACATTCCTTATGAGGTTTCATCAGGGCCACTGCTTCATACAAACGGGAAATCTCTTGTTATTCAGTATTACTTAGATATTTTAAAAACGTATGTTCATTTGAAAGATATCTAGGCTTATTGGGGGACAACAATTTTAATTTCTGAAAAAAAAATTAAGATTCTAATTAAAACCTAATAATTCTTGGAAAAACGTAATTTATAAATCGAAGGTTTTGGGGATATTTTGATTTTTGACTACCATTAGGCCTAGATATCCTTCTAATGAACATATATTTTTAAAATATCCGGGAATTACTGAATAACAAGAGTTTTCCCCGTGTGTATGGAGAGTTGTCCCTGATGAACCCTGACAGTCTAGTAAGCAATCTGAGTAAAGGAAGCCCTCATAAAACGCAAAACGAGAGTTGATATTTTAGATTATCGACCCCCAAAGGCGATATGAAAATCTTAAAGGGCAAGTGTTATGAAAATCTTAAAGAATTCTGATAGTATTACATACTATCAGAATTCAAGGAACAATTATTTCAATCCCTAGGGGCATAAGGTTTATCCCTTCATAATTTTATCTGTCGAACATATAAAATATGTCTAAAATAGGTTGTAATAATAATAACTTGGAATCGAAATAATTAGGACTAATTACAACTTAAAATAAATAATAAAACAGATATATAGTTAGCCTTACTTCATTTATCATCCTGTTTTTCTGCACTGTCGAATATCATAAAAATAATAAGTTTATTAGCATCATCATAAAAAAATATATTAATAAATTTATTGTATTGTGGCTTATACCATTAACCATGTTATCATACTTATCGTACATATAAGTATTGCTTAAATCTAGACGGATAATCAACCAACCAACTTTACACCCTCAGTTTACTGATTTTCAGGGCGCTCATTTATGAGTTGGAATTTTCATGATGTTGTATAAATAATATAATTAGATGATTAAAACATGCATAAATGTTTCGTGCCAAACGTTCCATGTGCCAGATAGTTACCTGTCAAACTTCTGTCGAAAATTCTCGATTGCTTTCAAGGAATATTATAATTTGACTAGAAAAAAACATAAATTCGCACGATGGAAAGTGAACCAAGTAACAATGTTCCTGATGGTGGAGGTGGCAGGCTTTCTGAAGGCTCAGAACGCCTGCCAATCGTGTTTCGGGCAAAATGTTTCGTAATCGGAATAAACAAGTTGTTCCTGCTTTGCCAGCTCCTCAACAACAGGTAAGTGGGGTTTTCCTGTACATATGAAGCATTAACATTGTTATTGATAGATTAATTTGTATCTTACATATCTAAACTGCACCATTATACGTGAGAATTTGGAGGTTATGTTTTGAAGATTGTTGAATTTAGCTGTTTGTTGTTTCAGACATTATGTAAATGCAAGTACAGCTGCAAAGACATCCTGTACGAGATGAAGCTGAAAATCCGCGAAGACTACTTAAAGATAGAAGATCACAATAAGCAGAATACTTTCCTGGTGCGACTTTTGAGCGCCACACAAGTAAATGGAAACCTGTTAAAGTTCTAAAGAAGGGAATAACAGTCGCCACCATTGCAAGAATCGGCATGTCTCTTATAGACAAACTGAGTCTTAATGAAGGAAAGAAAAAGGACTTAGAGGCGATGCAGGACTTTTTACCGGATTATGCCAAACAATATTACCGTAATTTACTGGAAAAATAATTTTACAATAAATTAAGATGTTTTAAGTCCACGTATCATTTCCTGAAATTGTTCCAATTGCGCAAGTTATTGTCCTTAAAACCGTTCCAAGTTCCATAGCACTTGGAACTTTCCCCGTGTGTTTTTTTTTCTCAATTACGTGTTCGACAATTGCTTTAATAACTAGAACATAGGTTGCTAATGGTCCTGAAGAACCATCTATATTTTTTTTAAATAAACGCGTCATATAAAAATATTGAGTTATGAAGTTTTATTGCTCTCCTGTAAAAAAATATTTTTGGTACTTTGAGAACGTTTGGCATTTCCACTCTTCATAAATAAAAGTGTAAATGTTCGTTTGGTCGAAATCTTAAATCTCCGATAGTTCTTCACCGATTGCTTTGATATTTTGACACAACGTTGCATTCGAATACGCGCGTGTTTTATATAGATGTCATACCGGTGACATCTATCTACCTATATAAATAAAAATGTAAATGTTCGTTTGGTCAAAATCATAAATCTCCGAACGCTCTTCACCGATTGCTTTGAAATTTTTATACCACGTTGCATTCGAATACGAACCTGTGGAAGTTAAAACCATGTGCTTATGGCGCCATCTGTTGGACGTAAAAGCAACACTCGCTATACTTAGTCAATATTTTACGGCAATGAGAGCGCCATCTGTTGAACGTCAGAGAACGGGCATCAGAACGAGTATCGGAACTAAGCCACAGCAACGCGTGGCGGGGTACAACTTGTTGCAAATTAAAATATAAACTGTGCAGTGCCATGCCTACCTAGGCATGATTATGATTGAAATTTCTAAAATTGGGATATGGAAATAAGAAATACGTATACGGTACTTACAAGAAATGCATATTTCATGTAATTCTCAAAACTGTAATCATCAGATCCTTTCTCGGTGGGTCTTAAAATGAACACCCTACTTACATCGTTCAGGAGCCGCGGCAGCATAATATAATTTCTGAAACATTGCAAGATACTCGTATCTCAAAATTCAAACATTACCATTTCTTTTTAAGCAGAAAACTCTCTAACAATAAATCAATCGTTACATCTTACATAATTAAATATGCTCAAGGTGCTGTCTATAATTTAGTGAAAGAAAAATAATTTGCAATATATTTTTACAAAGTTGCTTACATTTTGCAACCATTTATATTGACCCTTATGTTGCAGCTTGTGATGACATATACTGCTACCTACAGATGATTTATTTATATCGGTTTTCACTTAAACGCCTATTTTATTGCTTAACATTATACATTTAAATAATAGATACCTACCTATTAATCCACAAATGGTGAAATTAATAGATGTGAAATTGAGGAATATAATATTTAACTAAAAAGTTACTAGGTACTACTCACAGAGACTGTGTCGTCTTGGACACTAACAAAGGGTCCATATTAGTGAAAAATTCTGGAATCAAATTGCTCGCTGAAAACTTCATGTCCATTTTATTTTTTGACCTTTCTATTGATAGTTTATTGCACAGTAACACTCTTTCGACCCAACGACGATCTGAAAATATAAAGTATATTTCGTAAATTTCTTAATTTCTTGTTAAATAAAAAAAAATGGTATAACGATTTTAAAATTTAAATATATAAGATTACTTTCATCAAAATAAGTCCGTAGGAACGTTTCCAACATTACAGGAATTTGTTGTACTTTTCAAAAATAATATAATTGCACAAATACTAGGAATTATTAGAAATATTAGAAATATTAGGTGAGCACATCTCAAGGATATCAAAACTATAGGATATCGATAATTTATAACGAACTACGTTAACTTGAAATTATATTAGTATTAAACTACATATTTTGGATATGTGTTGCGGGTGAGCTTGCGAGTATTGCATTCTTATTAACTATTCTAATTATATATTTTTTCTGTATTAAAACTTCTTATTTCTGTAGCAAGAAGTAAGCAGCACACAAATATGGTAAAAATTGACATTTATAAAAAAAAAATCTACCTTTCCACCGCCACCTGTCCGTTTTCTATTTTTCTACTTGTCCATATTTAAACATTTCCATATTCCAGATTCCATATAAGTGGAAAACGGGAAAACGTGATAAATGTCAAAAGACTATTGTCATATAGCAAATAAAGAATTTGAACTTTCATAGTTTGAAAGTGAAAAAAAATCAACAGGAAACGTCGCTAAAAACAATGGAATCTTGAGATGCTGAACTAAGTTTATTGCAATCTAAGTATATTATTATTAGATGTCTATTAACTCAAAACAATAAAGATTACAATTATTTTTAGACAAAATACAATATAAAATTAAATGAATTACACAACTCGACTGTCGCAAGCTATTATCAAAACCAAAATGATAGCTGGGTTTCTTCTTTCTATCTCAGTTGAGACTCTTTTGTTTTATTAGGGTTGGCAAATTTTCAGTCCTCGAGTTTATAAAGTCATCTGTTTTTCTACTGTTTCAATACGTCATTTGATAGCATCCGTGGTGTGTTTTTAAATTCCCATTATAAACTGAATTTACACAAAAAATATATATATTCACCCTCTTTTCCTCGTGGTCTTTTTTATATGTTACCAAAGCATTCTTCTATTAGCTTTTATTCTCCGATAATAAAAAATAAAATGCCCAAAAACATCCTAGGCAAAAGGGGTTTGGCCCAGTAATGGCCGAATCTTAAGCGCGTAAAATTTGTTATTATTTCTTACCGACGTCATGTTTGGGCAGGTGGGGTTGCTGCCTATACCATTCTATGAGTATGTCAACGTATTTGTCAATATTTTCTTGGGTGACATTCACAGCCTGGCGAATTTTCTTGATCTGTTCAGGCGTGACCACAATAAGGTCGGTGTCATGGGACTGCACCATCTTAGACCTAAAATCACATATTATTCAGTTAACGCAGCGGCGGATTTAGAGGTGTGGAGGCCCTGGGACAATAAAATATGGAGACCCCTAATCATTTCTTAAATAGGTAAAATATGTTTTTTTCTTCGAGTGTTTCAATCATTTATTGCGAGAAAAAATAATAAAATAAAATGCAAGAAATAGACCAAATTAAGAAATTACGTTAAATAATGGAACCTTGCGAGCTTTTTTCGACGAAAAATCATTCAAGATCATTGATCTATTGGGTTACTACATAAAAAATGATTCGTTCGTTCTTTCAAACGCCCGAGAGCTGAACGAGCTTTAAGAGGCCTAACATATTTATTATCCAAATTGTGATATTTTTGATGAAATTGTGATAAAAAATGATGTCACTTGTGATGGTAAATTGATCCTATATGATAATCAGAAACGTTCATCACAATGGCTAAACCCTAGAGAACCGGCCAACTGGCCCTAAGCGTAAGGTACTTCAAAAGAAAAGACTGGTGCGTGTTCGGTGGACCTGTGGTGATGTTATCCACTACAGCTTCGTGTCTTGAGATCAGGCCAGACAATTACTGCAGATGTGTTTTGTCAATAATTGCAAACGATGATGGAAAAGCTCGCCATTCAACAACCGAGACTGGTCAATTGTTCCTTCATGACAACGCTCAACCACAAATTGCACAACAGACGCTCGCCAAATTAGAGGAGCTGCGACTGGAAACTCTCCGACACCCACAGTACTCTCCAGATCTTGCTCTAACTGATTTCCACTTTTTTCGGAATTTAGACAACTTCTTGTTAGAAAAAACTTCAATTCCTATGAAGCAGTCATAACCGCATTCAAAGAATTCATTGATTCTCGCTCCCAGATTTTTTTTAGCAAAGAAATCATTGAACTTTCCATTAAATGACCGAAGTGCATTGATAACATTGGTACATACCTACTTCGATTGATTAAATTTATTATTTCCAAAAAAATCCTTTTTCTTTTTCGATATAGAACGGCAATTTCATACCTAATATAAATACGTTATTTATTAATGAGAAAGGCGTTATGTTAGGTTTTTCGCAATTTTAGGCTAATCTGAAACCAAAATTTTGAGATTTTATCTATTTCATTTAGATGGAGGTTTCTAATCTAACCTTGTCAGTGATTGTCTCACGTTTTATGATTATTATTATGATTTTATAAATAGGTAAGTAGGTAGAGAAATACTAATAAAATAAAATAGCGATGGCCACGGCCTACAATGGGCTCGATTGCGTTTCTTCGTGAACTAAAATCGGAAATTAGTTCATATGAACGGGACAGGGCAATACGCTAGAGCGGATTGTGAAATGAACGGTTGTCAGTTTTCTGCTTTAAAACTACCCACCGAAAAAAACCAGCTAAATCTATTACCGCACCAAATGGTTATAAAATCGGCAGGTGATTTTGGTGCGGGAAAATTGACGACCATTCATTTCATACTCCTCTAACGTATGGCTCTGTCACGTTCGCATGAACTAATTTTCAATCGCACGAAGAAATGCAATCGGGCCCTATGGTCGCACCTGGGATAAATTAAATGACATACAGCACTTTACCCATTGCGCGCTAAGGTAGAAGAAGAAGAATAGTGGCAGCGCTGTGCATCGTACAGACATTTTGTATGAGCATCTAAATAAATATTCTGTGGTACAGGGGACGCAAACTTCATACTTTTTAAAAAGAGTATAATAAAAATAATGATCAAGGTTGCGAACGGTGTTATTATAGCTGCGGCCAAATCAGAAACCCCAGCCATATTATCCTCCTACCTACTATAAAATGACCTTACTAATATCTCAGTGGTATACCTAGTACAAGATATACAATAGAAATAGTCCAACGCGTATTTTCCCATTTACGAAATGTGATATGCCGCTATCAAATATCGTTCGCTGATTTCAATTCTCGCAGTTGACCTACATTTTATTGTTTAGCTACGGGCCCTTCTGCCAATTCCCCCCTTCTGACATACCCTACATATACTCGTATACAAAATACGGTCATGGTTCATTCAGACGAATATTTATCCAAATATTCGCTTGAAAATTTCATCCGAAAAACAAGACGATTTTTCAAACATTCTTCGAAATATGCCTTAATATAAATAATCGTCACATTATAGGTATCTAAAAATATGTGTATCCAGGAGAGTTTTGCAATTCAGGCGAAATTGGCTAAAGCGAACCTAGTGCTTACCAGATAAAATATTTCTAGATAGCAAATTACGTAACCTGATATTTATTCATGATTTGTATTTACAAATCTTATAGAACGAATTAAATACTGTCGCCCCAGAGGCACTACGTAAAGTCACGTTACCCCCAGAGGGACTGCGTAAAGTCACATAAGCCCTACAGGGACTACGTAGTCACGTAAGCCCGAGAGGGACTACGTAAATTCTCCTTTTCTCAGTTCGATTATTTCTGGTGATTTTGTGGTTCAATGTTTTTTTATTGTACATTGACTATGTGTCAGTGTATGTAAAATATTTTAATTTTTCTTCTGAATTGGATTTAGTAGATTTAATTGTAAAGTCGGTTAAAGATATCCGCGAAAGTATCGATTCAATAATGGGAATGACCTTTTAAACCGCCGAAGATGCAGTAGGTACTTCGAAGTGTAAACTGACAGGGTACAGGGCAATCTAAGGGAGCGAGATCCTGAAACATATCTTAAAATGACTATCATCAGGCTTATTTTTTTCACTTCTAGACTTTTTCTGATTCTGATTTTTTCTGGCTATAATATTCTTAATTCTCACGCTGCATTTTCGGGTGCTGAATCAATAAACCATTAGCAGAATGGTGTAAATAATATACTAACGTCCAGAAGTAGGTACTTAAGTATGTCTACAACACAACCTTCATTCAGAAACTCGTCTAGGGAACTCTACGTAGTGACGGAATATACTCGTACATTGAATATACTTGTGCATAAACCAACGAATAAAAAAAAATGTATTACATCTTCTAGTCAATAGGTTACCTTTAAAAAAGACAGCGTAGTATACGACATTGACGAATTCAGACTTCTATAAACATAGCAGTATGACGACATTGTGTTCACCAATACTTGCCGATATCACAGTTGAGATTACTGCCGAGTGCTAAATGCATAATAAGGTCGCCCGGCTTGACCGGCGAGCCGACGGCGATGCTCGGCCGCGGAAACCAACCAATACGGCAACCAACCGCTCCTGAGGGATTATTCCTTCTTTATATGAAGTTTCGCTACTGTTTAGATTTATTTACTATGGCAATGGTCTGAAAAGAACTCCGCGTATAAAAACATAAATAATTGGTTCTTTCCTTAATATGACGTCGCGGTAGAGACCGCAACTCGACAACATCTAGCACTATTGAAATTGTTGAGAAATTTGATGACACGTTTTGCCGCGCTGCAGTTGTTCACGGATCCCCCTTGGGTTTGATTGGTGAACAGTAGCGATGGGTCATTCCGACTCCTAGTAGAAGCCCATTCCGGAGTCCATACCATTCGCAAGGAGTAGATCCTGAAGAGTGGGTTCCTGTCCAAATTTGAATATATATTATCGCACCGACGTACATGAAACATCGCACCAACCAGCCATTCCATTCCGAGTTCCGAGGAGCCAACTACTCCTTTGGTTCCACCACTCCACCAAACCGACGAGTCGTTCCATTCCGAAGAGCCGGCTTCTTCCTTTGGCTCCACCACCGCAACGACGCGTCATTACACTACGAGAACCCGAGTGCTTCCGGAAAGAGCCATCTCTCGTCGCTCCAAGCCGAGCCGTGAGTCGTTCATTCAGGGACGCGAACGGTTCTTTTGTTCATTTCCTCTAGAATCGATCATTCCGATTATTTTCATTTCATTCTGCTCCCGGACGCAAGTGAAGGCGGCCGCGGACGCTATGAATATTCTCGATTAGTAATAACAGATAAGCGGTTTATTAATTAGCGAAATTAGATTTCGATATCTTGGTATATTAGTTCAATAAAAAAGAACCAGGAGTGAACAGTATAATTTTGGAGGAAGAAGTGGATTTCTTCCGGGTAGAGGAGTGGGGTTCAGAATCAGGGTGCGCGGGGAATGATCCATTACTAGTGAGCAGAGTCGATAAATTATTGTTTCGAAACCAAATTCATGTTCTTTTTTAATAAAACCTAGGCGTGGCACCAGTGGCAAAGAAGTTTGTGAAAAGTTGTCTGAAAATCTTAGTAAGACCCCAATAACTTTAGTCAGCCTGTCGCAACAAATCAGAACAAAATTATTTTACTATATATATTCATATAGTTTTACATATCCAATGTACTTACAAACCTTCCCAATTTACAAAACTTCGTACATATTAGGAGTAGGAACAATCCAAATAACAGTAACAAGATTAATGTTATTGTTTCGCGTTTGAGAAGAGTTTTATTTAATAGGCTCCTGAATCTAGGTTCACATCATGCAAAATACAAAATAAAGCATCAAATTATTTAATACAAATATTTAAAAACGAAAAAGTAGTAAAGGTCTGGTTAAATGCCAATACACTATTCCTTTGTATATTGTCATGCAAGACGTTCCTCTACCGTCTTCTTGCGACTTGTGAGCATTTCTGATATTGTCGGTTTCATTTCATGAATAATGCATACGAATCCGCTGTTCGATTTGGTTATTCCTCCGAGAGCTGCCTACCACCGATTTTAGCCACTTGGTACTCTGGTCAGACGGTCTAAAATTGCGTCAACTTTAATAAATTTGTAAGTCAACGCGTGGGGTATGGCAGATGCTAAATAGGATAAGTTCTCCACCGATATTAAATCGTTCTTAGTAGACCTATACACAAGACATCTGATGCAAATAGTATAACGTCAACAAAAGAGTGTTAATTTTGAAACCGACGAATGTGCAATTTACAACTAGATAGTGATAGTCATAACGCTTGTAGAAAAGTCAAAATTTCGTAATTGTTTATTCATCTCAGATTGTAAACATGTTTTATACATACATAAGTTGTATATCGGGATGTTAGAAAATAAAATACCGCGGTTTTTCATCAATATAAAAATTGCAGCTGGATGTCTATCTAAATTTAGAAAAAAAATAATTTAATATTTATAAAACTTATGTTCCTATCACGGTCTGTAGAACGTTATACATACGTCTTGCGTTTTTATAACGTTAAAAATATGGTTTGTAAAACGTATTTTAGTTTTATACCTAATTTTTTAGGTATTTACTCTGACTCGCCTAGATACAGGACTCTACAGGCCTAGTTAGGTGGGCATTTACTACATTTTTGTGTTAAATGTTTCTCAGTTACTTTATAACAACGACATCAATGTGGCTAATTGTAAAAAAAATATATAGGTATATATCAATAATATTAATGAAAATTAAGCTAATAAATTCTAATTTCAGTGATAATTAAATATCAACAATATTGAAATAGCGGAAAAAAATACACACAGTACTCATCCGTAAACATGAATTGAATAATCAACCGCAAAATGCATTTATATTAATTAAAGAAACAATAGAATAAAAACTAAGCTAATTTATACTGTGATAACAATAATAATAATAATCAAATGATAATAATAAGTATGAGTAGCCAATACATGAATAAAAGAAAACATTGAAAATAGTCTAATTTTAGACAAAGTTAAGTAAAGTACCCTTTAGACCTGTTAACGTGTAAATAGCTTATTTTCAGAATTATTTTCATGCCGTTTTTATACAATGCTTATTGAAGCTCCTTTATTATAGTGGGTAGATTGTTGAATATTTTGAGGCTTTGGCATAAAAAGGACCACTGATATCTTTGGTGAGCCTCAATCTCGGTAATATAATATTAAACATTGTGACGGGTATTGTGACTATAGAGACTCCAGTGAGCTCATAATTTCTAACATTTTTTTAGCATTAGCACGGGTAGGTGTGTAAATATTCCGAATTTTGGAAAATTGAAATATAAAATAATTTCGCCAAAGGAAATGTATCTCTTTCAGTGAATCCTTTTCCTACCATTGATTTTTAGATACTGTCTCGTCTCATATATTCGTAATGTCCCCTATTTTACCTACCGCCCGCCAGTTCAATTACGCAGTAGTAAACGAGGAAAAATAGAACAGAAAGCTTCGGAGAGCGGCACGAACGGAAAATGTCAGAGGGTCGCTTCTTTTATTTGCTCATGAAAATTTCGTTTTCACGATTCCGCAAAAGGGTTTTCCCTACAAGTTAACTCCATTTTCTTTTACCTACTGTTTACTTGTCGCGGGGAAAAAATAGATTCCGCAAGAGGGAAGATTTGACGTGCTTTATTTCTAAATCGGGCGATCGACTTACTACTTATATGGTACTCGTATAATATCTACTGCTGTATAGTTGACTGGAATACTATGATGCTCATTTATTGTTGGTACATAAAGTTTTATTTTCTACAGCCGCTATCAAAAGTAAACTTTCTCCATGTCCAGGGTTAAAAACTAGTTTCAGCAGTGAAATAAAGTAATTTGAATTTAGAACTGAAGTCTGTCAAATACAAAAAAAAACAATATATTTTTCGAGGAGACACTGGCCGATAAAACATAATGTTTGAAAGTTTCATTTTAATTTTTAACTAAATAGACACGATCAACGATTAGAAATGCTAACCCCTGAAAAGACCTACTAAAGAGAGTTTTTCCCAATTTCTTCAGGCGGTTAATCAAGATTGTTCACCGAAAATGTTCCTATCTCCAAATCCGTCTTCAATTTTTCTAAACCTTCCATTTTTCTTCAAAATATGCCAGAAATATATTTTCGCTATAATTTCCAGAAACACTTTTACTATCGCACCAATCCATGTAGTAGCTAGTTCAGTGCCTAAAAAAAATCAGAAAATCAAAAAACGTTAAAAAAAACGATACTCCCAAATTTTGACCGCCACACCGCTAAAAGCACAGTTAGAAGACAATGAGAGAAAGAGATGATTAAAAGAGGAAGAAAAAATGGCAAAGGAAAGCAAGTAAAAGGAAAATCCTTAGCAAAGGGAAAATCTGTGAAAAGAAGAGTGTTAATTTCTAGCAGCGATGAAAGCAGTGATGACAAGGTTCCGCTAGCACAATTACTAAATGACGATGATGAAAATGACATGGACACAGATAAAGAAAATGACAATACTGATTTTGTTAATGACCTATGTTCAATATGTGGAGAGTTCGGCCGTGACAAGGAAGTCTGGTTTTATGCCGGCAGTTGTTCCAGCTGGATCCACAAAGAATGCAATGGAAAATACACTGCAGAACATTATATTTGCGACTACTGTTGCGTTAGATTCTACCAATATAATTAGGTAAAATGGATGTTAAGGTAGAATGTTTTTTAATCATAAATAAATGTTGATTGACCTGCACATCGCCTATTATTGATAACTCAAGGTATTATCAAACCAGTCTGATAATGCTACGCTGTCTAAGATTGTTCTTCTTCCTATATTTTTACATAGGTGCTCTAAAAATTAAAGATTGTAACTAAAGTTAGTTGCTCGGTAAACTCTATTAATATTAATTTAGCTTGAGTCGATCTGTTCGGCATCAATAGAATATTACAGCCAAATCCCCTTAAGGGCGTGGTATTATTAAACGCTCTGGTATACGTATATTTCCGACGTAATCGAGGCGAAGCATACAGATTTATGTGTATAATACAATTAGTCTGGCATTTCCGTTACATCCTTGCTACTGCTGAAAGTTTTTTCTCGGTGTAGGTAACTAATGGTTCCTAACGGTTCCATGTAGCTTGTGCTATAATGGCCGTCATGTCAACTTGGCCGGCTCAACTCGCGGGGCAGCTCCTATCCAGGAGTCTCTTCAAAGAGGGACCAACCTGGTGAACCCGCTATGCGGTGGATGAATCAATTTAGAGGCCAAATAGGGCATGTGCAGCACGGGCCATATTGTTATACGATCCGATATTGTTATCCGATCGTTTCTACTCACGGCTCAACTCTCATCCGGCAGCCTCCCCGAAGAGGGACTAATCGGGTGAAACCCGCTTTGCAGTCGGACCTGGGGTAACACCTCGGGCGGCCCTGGACTGTTGATGTATTGGTCGGTTTACCGGTCTTGCTCAACTGACTAATAGCCGGGGGGATTCCAGTGAGGAATTGCCGCTTATCTAAGGTAGAAGACCGCGCAAGCGATTTTGTACCCGCGACCAGACGGGAGGTCGGAGGAATCCGACCAAATCTGGGAGTTAGCGAGTGAGGCTGGCCTGTCGGGTAGCTTGCTGCCCGGTGTCTCGCTATTTGGCGTTGGTTTCTAACGGGCAAGTGGCGTAGTTGGATAGTAGATTTGTGCCGTCCAAATTTCTTTGCGCTCAACTCGGAGTGATATAGCGATAAAGTTCGTTGAAATGCCTCGGGGCGACGAGTTCGTCCGAGAACATGTCCGATACTAAGAGATGTCCAGTACTATATATGACTCTCCCTCAGTGGGAAGCAATCTTATTTCTACTATTCTCCCCACGACGACGGCGAATATAAATGATGAAAAGTTGAGGATTTCATTTTATTTTATCTATCTTTGATTTACATAATAATCATAAATTATAGAAAAAATATTAAATTTTAAGAACATTGAATAGTGTAAATCGGTAGTGAAATATACGATGGGCATAATAATATGGCCGGGATAGTAGGGTAAGTAGGTAAAAGATAGCCATAAATCGAACGGCGTGCTTGGTCCGAAACAGTAGGAAAGAAAGAAAAGAGAGCAAGCGAGTGCCCGCGGACTAAGTAATCACTGGACCCAGTCTTATAGGTACTGCTGAAGTGGATGGAAGAAGACACATAGCGGGTACTAAATTTGCTACACCTTTGTGTCAGCAGTCGAGAATTATCGGCTATAATTTAGGGGGGAAACCCGAACGATCTGACGCGGTTCAGGGAAGCGCAACTATTTGAGACGAGCCACATTTCTCTCTGTGAAGTTTCTAGTGTATCGGGTTGTCGTTTTCACGCGTGTTCGTTGAAGACAGAGAAAGTGGTTTGAAATATAATGACATTCTCTCTCCAAATGTTCCGCCTTCCAAATCTCCGAAAGTTCTTTAGGATCGCGAACCGAGCGTTTGACATCGCCGACGCAGAAGCGAACCGCCTTTTTTCGGAAGAAGTGGTTCTCATACGGGGGACGATCCGAGATGCTTTATTGAAAATTACACCCAAGAGGGAAAAGAGGCAAATGATACGATTAAGAAAGAGAGAGTGAGTGAGTGAGAGAGATAGAAATAAAACCGCGAGGAGAGTAGGGTTCTTAGGGCTTTGGATAATTGCGGGTATGTAGATTCGACGATTTATGTAAGGCGAAATTAACTGCCAGTAAATTAGGTGTAAAGGTTAGGACGATAGTTTTAATGGGATTCAAGGGAAGATATAAAATGGTAACGTTCTATTCTGTAAAAAAGTCAAAGTATTAGATTTCTAGAGAGAAACAGAAACGTAAAATTTGTTATTTGTTTCAATGTATGTATATCTCGCAAGAAAGTCTAGAACATTACAGAATTTTGGATAATTTGATGAAGATTTCATATTTTTAAAATGCATATGTTATGCGTAAGCGAAGTTTTTATTAAAAATGTCAGAGACCACATTGTGCTCCAGAAATAGCCCCCTTAATGTTTCAAAGATCCGTATTTTGTTGCACGAGAATTCCCACATTCAAAAATGCCGAAAATGTGATTTGTTCAATAAAGTTCACGCGCCGGCTATCGCGCTACTTAATACGACAATGGTGCTTCGAAAAGTTGGGCGAATGCGTCCGATTTTCCCGCCGAAATCTGTCTAAATTTCACGAGACGCCGTCGAGACGCCTATCTCGCGACCCCTCCCCCTTTCTCCCTTCACCCACCCTCGCGCCGACAGTTTCCCGCCTTTACAGCCCATCCCGCCAAACTTAAAGCGACAGTGGCGCCAAGGTGCTCGATATTCGAACCCCTATAGCTATGAGGAATAGGAGAAACGGGGCGCCGAGGCTAGGGCTCGGGTAGGGTAAGTACATATCCGAGTATCGATACCTCAAAGCGACAGTGAGATATCTCAAAATTTGTTTGTTTCGAGAAAATCATAGTTAAAGTTTCGCTAGGTTATTATTAAAGTAACAAAATGTGTCTATAAGCTGGAAAAAGTTAAAAGAATGAAATGTTGCCTCATGGTAACGACATGTAACATTAAAATTATGTTAACTACTTGTACACGTATGTTATTAAGTTATGTCTCGGCCTCGAATAAAAAAAACATTCAATAAGATAAGATAAATTTATTTTTGCATAAAAACTTGATTGATTTCTAAATTAGAATATAAATTAAGGTTTTTAGTTCTGTAACCAAGGAGATACCTAAACTAACAAAAGAAATTACCTGTGTCTTAGGTATCAAGTTTATAAATGTGGGTTGGTGCTTAAATAAAAGAATATGTATGTAATAACAATAAAAGAGCTTTACAGTGCAGTTTTACTTATTCTCTAGTTTAAATGCTGCCTCGTTATTTAACTAATAATTGTTTTCAGTATCTTCGCATGTTTTGCCTTTTAGCCAGGCTTGTACTGTTTTTTTTTACATTTCACTTGGTTCATTTGGTAAATACATAAAGAGAAATTTATTCTATTATACCGAAAACTATCAAGAATGCAAAGAATCTGCGGGAGTGCGGTCCGAAACGGTATAGTAGTACAAACAATATCTGCTCATCTTTTGCTGGATTGGAGGATGCAATATCTTAGGCTGATATGTAGTCTAATACAGAGCAGAAAACCTTTAAATCGGTTCATGTGATTAATTTCTACAAATAAAACATCGGAATCCTATAGCTAATCTCGCGAATCGGAACCTATCCGTGAATGAAAACGTATATATCATCAACAAGCGTTAGCACCAGCTGAAGGTATATCAAACTCGATGGCCAAAAGCGCCGCTAAAAATATTGCAAAATGGCCTACCGCAGGGGTCTGTCATGGTCCCCCTCACCTATTTAATACGTATACTGTAGATCTACCCGAAACAGTTTCCCAAAAATTGTATACGCAGATGATGTAGACATTCTTTACCAGTCAAAGTGATTTGAGATGCTGGAAGTCTTAATTAAAATTTGATATTGCACTTTCATTTTTCTTTTTAATTTGAATTAGTTTTTTAATGTTTTTAGCTGTGTTTTATACGTCTTACTACCTATTTTTATATTATCGTATTTTTAGTTGAATTCCGTTAAAAGTACTGCTTTAACTTAAATTTTACACATTTCGTACCCAAATTCTAACATTTTGGTGGGTTTTCTTGCCTAAAGTATAAAGAATTTTAATAAAAATAATATATAAATGTATAGATCTATCCTTGATGTAGACGCCCTTCGAAGTAGATTTTTGTTATTCTTACTAGAATTATGAACAAAACCTATTAATTCGGCGGCTGTTTTACGCTTAAGAGTTCGACAAAATGGTAAAATTTACGTTAGAAACTAAAATTACTAAATAAAAAATACCGTTTAACTAAAAAAAGATGATTACAGACTCCCTTGGGGCTGTTTTTAGTTCGATAGTATTTTTTATTTAGTCATTTTAGTTAGTCTCTAACGTCAATTTTACCATTTTGTTGAACTTCTAAGCCTAGAATCGTAAAATATCCGCCGAAAAAATAGATTTTTTTCGTAATTCTAGTAAAAAAAAAACAAAAATCTACTCCTACGGGCGTCTACATCAAGGATAGATCAATCCATTTATATGATATTTTTATTAAAATTCTTTATACTTTAGGCAAGAAAACCCATCAAAATGTCACAATTTGGGTACAAAATGTGTCAGGCCTCTCAATGTTACATTTACAGTATACCTACCATTTTTTACTATTTTGTTCAGGGAAAGGATAAAGGAGACGATAAGGTGTTAGTGACTGTGAAAGCAAATGTTTCTTTAGCAAATTTTTGAAAGTGAGCAACGAAGGTGCATGTCTGACAGAATGTGGGAGCTGATTATATAATCGAGCAGAATGGACCGTAAAAGAGTACGTGTAAACAGAGGAGTTATGTACTGCAAAGGTGAGTGTGTTATCTCGACTAGATCGAAATGGAAGACCATGTACTCCCAAAAGGTGGAATTTCTCCTTGAGATAGGAGGGCGAAGTGGGATTATTGAGGATATTGTACAGTAGCGACAGCGTATGTCAACTTTTTCGATCGCAAATAGGAAGCTATTGCAGTTGCTCACGTAAACAGCTAATGTGTTTAAACTTTCGCAGGTTAAAAACATACTTCAAGCAGATATTTTGCAGGTGCTCTGTACGAGAAACATCACCGTAGTCAAGTGTTGGTGTTAACAGTGTAGACACAATCATTTGTTTGACTGAAATGGGGAGCAATCGCTGAAGCCGCCGGAGGCTATGAATACTATGGAAAATGCGACGGTTACTTGATCCTGCCAAGAAAGATGTTTAATTAAAATTTCAATGTCCTTGACAGTTTTGGTATATATAACAATATTTCCATTTACACAAATTGGTGGTAATGATGAAGTATCTATTTTTGACAGTGTTTTTTGCCATCAATAACAACTGTTTGTGATTTATTAGGATTTTTAATTATCCCATGTTTTAAAGCCCATGCAGATATTTTATCTAAATCGGAGTTCATCTTAATCGGAATTCTCTCTCTCTCTCTCTCGATCGTTTGCCTTCTCTTGGGTGCCAATCCATTACTCCTTTCGACCATCGGTCGTCTCTTCTCCTCAATTCCTGTCCAAGTCCTACCGGATAATCCGCTTATCGGATCTTCCCATCGTTTGCGTTGGCTCCCTCTTAATCGTTTATCATCTCTAAGGTGCTAATCGTTTACTGCTTTCGACCATCGGTCATCCGTTCTGGACTATTCTGTTATTCAAGTACTGTCGTCTACTCCACTTCTTGCGTTGCATTCTTCTCGATATTTTTCCATTTCTTAGATGCTGATCAAATACTTCTTTCTACCCCCGTTTTCCGTTCTTCTCGATTTATTTTCCAAGTCGCTTATTCCGGCTACTTCGCTTATTCCACCTTCCCATCTCATGCGTTGCCTTCCTCCCGATGGTTTGCCATCTCTCAGGTGCCAATCCAGTACTGCTTTCGACTATCGGTCGTCCGTTCTTCTCGTTGTATGTCCTGCCCTTTTTCATTTCGTTTCAGCTAATAATTGGTACAGACCTTTATTTTTGTCTTCGCCCTAATCTCATTTTTTTTTATTAGCAATGTGTTGAAGCCAAGGATTTTGCGCTTCATTACTCTTGGGCACACTTCCTGTTTATTTACCTGTTTTGTAGTTCCTATATCTAAAATACCCGTGCGAAAATAAATAGATATATAGAGCACCGACTGCAAAAACCAAATCTAGTTTATTTGAGCTACAGTATGAGCCTAATATGGGGAAATAAAACGCTAGTTAATACGAATTCTTATATACATTAAATTTGACGACTAAGTACGAGTATGTCGTACTTTATCTATCGTGTCGATGTGCTACGTTACTGGTCCATTGTATGGTGACCTGACCCTGACTTTTACGTCCATTGATTAGAAACAGTCATGCCCTTCGCTTGACAGACCCGTGTGGGAACTGCATGCCGTGCTAACATTCCTATTGTATCCGTAACGATTCACAGTGTCCTACGTCGCTAATTCTGCATACAGCTATTATATTAAACTCTTCTTCTTATAATTCCACCTCCTATCAAATTTTAGCAAGCATTATGTTATTAGGTCATTGCCTATGAAGTTGTTCTATAGGGAAATTTAGGGGAAAATATGCGCGACAAATATATATTTCCTTAATCGAAATATTGAAAATTTACCTAAGCAGATATGCCACTTTATTGGGAGTTGGTTAATGCCTCTGCTGTAAATTCTTGTGGACAATAATCAATGATTGCGTCATTCACTATCTCTTATGAATTGAATGTTTCCGGAGAGTAATAAGTAATATATGTATGCATCATCAATTTCATATAATACCAGAACAGAGTATATACCTCATTAATTATATTATTATAAAGTCCAGGACTGGGATGTCATCAAATACAAAGGGTCCAAGTGAAGTAGGGTTTATATGTAGGAAAAAGGAGCATCCATTTGGCTTCCCGGATCATGCGGGGAAAGGATAATTCTTCATTGAAGAGCGCAATGGGACTTTGAACCTGCGCCCAGTGGTTAGTTCCGTTATCCAATATATGTTCGCAGATCACCGATTTTCACGCATTTTTCGCAGCCAAGGATCTGGAGTAAGACAAGAGTTAAATACGTGGTGAAAACTAATATATGTTGCAAGTGGAAATGTTGGGGACAAATTTCCAGAATGGCTCATAGTCGGTGGACCAAGAAAATCCTCGAATGGATACAACACCTAAATGTGAGATCGCAAAACCCTGCACGTCTATTCTGGGTGGATGATCTCAAACGATACGGAGGACGAGATTGAATAAGGAAGGCTTAAGATCGGCGAGCGTTGACTAGATATTAGAGGAGCCCTATGTTCAGGAATGACCCAAGAAACACCACGATAATAACGCAACGATTATATATTTTTGACAAACAGTAATATACAATCATTTTAGGCAGAATTACGAAATGGTGATAGCTAATAATAGCGTTATCTTAGCGTCGCATCGGTACATTAACATCAGCATTCCATGGAATAATCATCATTCTAAACATTACAAAAAAAAACCTAAAAGTAACGTCATTCGCGTAGCTTGATTACGATTATGAGAATACAACTTGAAACTCGCCAAAGACACATAAACGATATCTATCTCTAAACACCATTGTATGAAATCTAAACGGCTGACAAAATGAAACAATAACCGTTAAAGAGGATCATTAAACAGTTTCAACGAGTTTAATAGCCAATAAAAGATCGACCGCGTATTAAATCAAGCACCTAGCTACGCTCTCTGCGACACTGAAAATGTCCACTTATTTCGAACCGATTCGGAGATAGGTTATTGATGGGTCTTATAAAGTGGAGGCATGAAATGTGGTTTTCATTAAAAGCAGTTTTACTCTTATATTTCCCTTATACTCCTATTCTATTTTTAATGTGGTCGCTATGCTGTTGTTTAACACTTACATAATCAATCTGCAAATTAACACATACTCTGATACTATTCTGACAATAATGAATTGTTTATTGAACGACATAAGCAATTGTAGAAAAGCGAGCTTTTCACACTAAGGCAATCTCTGACAGCCAACAAAGTGTTAATTTGAGAGTTGCCGGGTAGTTCAGCTACACTGAATTACTTAACTACATATTACCTTTGATTATATAACACTATTAGATTGCCCAATTGTATACAAGAAAATGGCAAGCAATTTTCGATTAGTTCAGAAGCGAAACATTGATTGCGTTAGTTGGTTCGGACGCGAGAAATAAGTGGCGATTTATTTGGAGATATATAATAATATTGATAATGAATAGTTATTTATAAACGACTGATTGATTATGAAAACGGATTTATTTAACAAAGATTAAAAAAATGGCAAATAATTTCATCTGCCATCTATCGTATGATTTTTAGGCTGATTAAATCACACGGCTGCAGATAG
>JAOPUG010000036.1:6069477-6080183 GCA_027564375.1 Micropterix facetella | reverse complement strand
ATTTACTCGAGTTATCGTGCATACTAACATTTTTCCCGCACGATTTCAAGACTTGACCACTTAGGTGGCCGAAGTAAAAAGAGTTTAGAACCTATCTATACCGAAAACTTATTGAATACCCTACGTACTTATGATGAATAAACAGCTAGTTATGACGGATTTTGCTATTATTTCCTCGCAATCAAATCAGCTGATATACGTGAATTTCCAAAAAAATAATACATTCCTACTTCTTTCGTTTTATATGCAAGATGATCCACATTATAAATAAACATTGATATTTTTATACGTAAACGCAAAAGTCAACGTCCGACCAATGGACGCTGTGAGAAAGATAATAATAGTTTTAATGACGACAACTTTTATTGTATTGAAGTGAGTGTTTTTATAACAAGTAGGGGTTTTTTATTTTTACGAACCAGTTCCGATAGATAACAGAATTGGCGAGAATTGGAATATTGCAGACATGATATACATTTTGAGTGGATTCTACTGGCCGCATCCGGTATCAATTGCCATTTTGTCAAACAAGCCTGAGAAAATGATGTTCACATTATAGATTTTTATATATGTAGGTATATGTTTAGTTACAATATTCTAAGTTATAGAAATACATCCTTTCCTTTCATTAAGTATTTATTTATTTGTGTATAATGTAATTACTGTTATATTATTGTTTACATTTTTAACCTTCCCGACTTTTTGTTTGAGGATTCCCCTTGTTTGGAGCGTTTGTAGTGAGAACATACAGCCTTTGTTTCATAATTACTAATACGGTTTCTTCGTTCTTTAACATAATATGTTTCATTTATTTTTCTCTCTAATTCCTGTTTCACTTACTTAGAAACTGCCAATAAAACATCATTATTATTATTAAATATGTATTCTTTCAACTACTCCACCGGTAGTAAGTCCGTGGAAAGAGTGGATCATTTTTAACGAGGGTTTGAGATAGTGTATACTCGCTTTCGCCTCGCTCTGTTTTACATGTACAATATAATAAAGCTTTCCAAATCATTCTACTATAGTTTTTATCCACGACATTCTGCGTCTCCGATCTGGTATTTTACCCTGGAATGTTGCAGAATATATTATTTTATATTTACTTTCATTTCGGTTACCATCGTTGGATTGTCGTAAGCACCTTCATTCTTTGGAGTAAATGATTCGTTTCGAATTTCGTCCATGTGTTTGTTGTATTACGTCCATTCTTTCATTAACCATATGGAAGAACGACCACCCAGAGCTTTGTTATTCCGAATAGGTTGTTCTATTCATATACTTATCTCCTGACTATGATCCAGATCTTTTGATGGTGAATCCGTCGACGTTGATATTTTATTTATACGTTCTATAGTCCCGTTCATTTTAGTGGTATAGTGTGCGTTGGTTTCTGCTTTGTTATTATTGTTATTTATGCTGCAGCATTTGCAAGTGTTATACGGCCGAAGCATACATTTGTGAATTGCTTACATGCATATCTCGATATACCCGTTAGAGCAGTTTATGTTGCACATACGTCATACAAGAATCTCTTGTTGTCACAACAACCTCCTTCCCCCCTTACCTCAATCCTGCGACATTCCGGCGGTCCGCCTGTCTCCACCTAGTCATCCGCTATCCAGCTACCGGAAACCTTAATTCCAGTCCAGTAACGGCGAGAACTTGTCCGTTTGTAGCGGTACAACTTTCGTCGCGTAACTAAACTGGGCGGCCGGCGTCGCGGCGTACAGCGCGTGCTCAACGCGAGGGCGGCGACACTGCACTGACTGAATTGGGACTAGTGACGGCTCAAACTAGTATCTACTGACGATGTTTCAGGGCTGGCGATGTCTTGAATGAAAACTATCGTACACGGCCGAAATAATATCGTATACATCACACAATGACTAGCCTATTGCAGAACAACTAATTGTACTACATGTAGACATACATAGTGGCACCAAATGAAGGGAACATCTGGATATTTTTACATTTAAATCAGTTAAGTAAGAAAAGCGCAAATATAGGATATAGATCAGTACTGTGAGTTTATTAAAATGAATAAATTCCAGCAATAATAGCAATAAATTCCAATTTCGCAAAATACAGCGCAGGAATAAAATGCACTAAACCTTAAGGTGCGGTTTGGAGATCACGTCGCACTACTGCACATCATGCGGTGACGCAACTGCCTAGTGACGTGATGATGCAATGCCAAAAGGATTTGCAAGATCTGGTCTCACCCAAAACATCTAGACTTTGTAGTCGCTTTAAAAATAATGGGCGAGAAAGGCAGCCCCCTCAGGCGTGGTTTATTTGTTGTCCCATTAACTTTGACGTAGCGTCAGTGTCGAAAAAAGGGACTTTAATTAAACTATAATGCAATGGATGCAATATTTTTTTTAAATTAAAGGGTCGCTTAAGAAGTACCTACCTTATTTATTTATTTATAAAATCCAAGATAATATTTAAATTTCCAAAAAAAAAAATCCTAACGAAATTAATTAAACTATGTATATATATATATATATGTCGCACTGAAAGTTTCCGAAATGGGCCACTTAAATGACACAGTTTGTTTTAAAGAATTGCAGCATTTTAAAAAGGAACCTTTGGCTATGGAATAAAGTTTGTTTCATGTAACAGTCATTTGTTTTTTTTATTGTGGCGTCATTTTAGTCATTGCGTGTTTGCTGAAGTGTATTTAACCGTGAAACTATTCGCTATATGATTTTCTACGATTTTAAGTGTAATTTGGCAGCTCAGTAGAGCGTTGCTCGACTTCAAACTATAATACTTTTGGCGATTTAGCACCAACCAAGACGACAATTTATAGCTGGTTTGCAGAATTCACACGCGGTCGTGTCAATCTCCGTGACGAATTTCGTGAAGGTCGCCGTCTACCGATGTCAACAACAAAAATATCGATGATGTTCGCCGTATGATCGAAACAGGAAGGCAAATGACCTACTATGACATTCGGGCATTCTTAGGCATAAGTATGAGTGAGATACAATCAATCCTTCCAACTACTTGGCTGTGAGAAACTGTGCTCGCGGTAGGTTCTACACTGAGGCTCAAAAACGGGATGCGTTACTTGTTGTAATGCCATTCGTGCCAGATTCAACAAAGGGGCGTGGATTTCAGACCAGATTCAACAAATTTGGTATGGAACAGTAGCAAGTGTAACCATAGTAACAGGTGACGAAACATGAATTTACAGCTGCGATGTATATGTATATATGTATATATGTGTGTATGTATGTATATGCGTACCAATAGGCATGCCATATTGCAATATCATAAGCCATATTACGAATTTAAAATCCAAAACTTATAATAATTTACGGAATCCGTTAAGTAGCCAAAGTAGAACCATCTTTCCAAATATGAAATTGGTCATTTGTCAATCGTGGTACAGTCTTGGAGCTAGAAATATAAAGTTACGCTGTCCGTACGTTGTATTCGTTGGTCTCCCCGGTTTCCTGTCCCGTTGTCCCCAGATTCTCAGGGTCCTTTATTTTCTATGTTTTATTACATTAGAACCGTCATCTGGAACCTACATTTACTGTTACTGGTAAAATTTTATCTGAAGTAGTCAGGTTTGCTTTTTTAAGTAGATCTATATTTTTTCCTACCATCTACCTCTCTATCCCCAGTGGGCCTCAACCATACCTAATATAATTTTGGAGAAGGCAAAAGGAATAGAAGGGAAAAGAAAAAAAATAAAACATAAAAGTACATGATTTAATATCGATTTCTATGAAATCAGGCTTCCACCTCATTTCGACTTATATTTCGATAAGAGTGATTCTCGGAATCCATGTGTTACAAAGTGTCTCATCGTGTTCATTGAAGTATTGAACGCGACGGCACGCGACAGAGCGTCTCGCTCTACACCTCTCCCCATTCCCACCACAGTATACAGACAGTAGCTTTTCTTAGAACAAAAGTGACAACGAAGCGAGCGACATCACGAGTCGTAAGGGCTATCACAAGTCGTAATACGATCACTAGACTATTGTACCACATGCGCCATTCGTGCCCTTAAACGAAATACGCAGAAATACGTCTCAAGCATACGTCATATAGCCGCAACACCCCCAGAAAAAAGTAAAAAGAACAGCGCAGAAACGTTCACTTTCCACAACCCTAAGCCGCGTAACGGCAAACACAGGCGTTTGTCGTTACGTGCCCCTCTGCTCACTTTAGTCATACTTTATTCCGGTCACGCCTTGATATCCGAGAGTGCGCTTACTGTTCTCTTTGTATACTGTGGCTCCACGCACAACACAACGTATGTCCCCGAAGCAAGCGTCTACTCAATGAAAGAACTCTCATACATTTCTATTCAACCGAAAAACAGAACCATTAAAAGTCGTATCGTAAACGAAATTTAAATACTTAACATACGAATATCTATTTAAAATGTCTGGTGTCTATAAACAAACGGTACCTATAAACGAGTAGGAGATATAAACTGAAATCCAGGCGAAGCTTTCGCCTGCCTATCTATCCCCTGCGTCGAATCTATTCTCTAGCTAGTGAACGAAAAAACTACATAACGCACTCCGCGACAATCGTATGGCTTAATTAACACGTATCGTACGTGACTCAGCCCTATTGACCGCCTTTTTAGGTACTTCTCTCGCAGCTGCGCGGGTTCGATCAATGCCTCGCTCGGTGGCTGCGGTCCCCGCAGCTTGATCTGACTGAATCTCATGAATGGCCGCTGATAAGGTGGTTTTTTCTGCTAAATTTAAAATCGCAAAACACGAGTCCGTTGCTCTTATGCGAAAAAATACCATCACTAAATTTGCATTTTCTAAATTAGTCCATAGTCATGATTATATCAATATTTTGTTATAAACTGTTTGTTGTTAGGTATTTTTACACTGCGGGTTTAGTTCGTTATTAATTTTATTACGAAAATAGATATACCTATAACTAAAGAAAAATCTTCCTTAGCCTTTTATGCTAATCGTAATCATTTAGGTAGGTTAGTGTTACAAATTCAATCACGGAAAATAAATATAGATAAACGTGTTATTGAATTTTATTTACTTACTTGTAAAATTAGGTTATTGCATTCCTGTGATATCATTAAAATATTATGTAGGTATTTAATAGAAAAAAAAATGGATACGAGAAGTTAGTAGGTACCTACCTACTCTAAATACATACGTATGCCATTTTGCCAAATGGACCAGCAGATTAGGTTAAAGGCCTGGTGAAAGGCAATAAAACGATGGATTAAGGCGCTGCTATCGGCTACATTAAGTGGAATGATTTGTCAAGCGATACTCCAGCGGAGAACAATACAGTTAACGACTATTATTGCTTGCGTGGAGATATATTCTTACGCCAAGCGAAACTCCAGCGGAGCGCGACAGACCGAACGCCTATTATTACTTTCTCGGTGATACCATTCTTCTGAAATCGCGCGTGACAAAAATAATATCTTTTTTTTGATTTTTTGACAGATTATAATGAAAAATTAAAAGAATGAAAAATATGGCTTCATCACATTTTAATCATTTACTTGGTTTGTCTTACCAATATAGTTTCAAGTTGTTTACCCCTATAGATTTCAAGAAAAATGTAAATTACTAAAAGGTGATGACTTCAGCTTTAATTTGAAGAAATTTGCTACAAGACTCATATTTTTATTCTTGTCTAAATGCGCGCGGGAGTCACTTAAATTTGAATATATACTTAATGTCAGTTTTTCACTGCTTGAGAGAGATAGTGACTACCTCTTCCCCATTTTAAGGTTAAATAAATTAAATAATTCGAAAATAGGGTCAAGGTAAATGGCGTATATGTATGCAGATAATATGTTGCTAATTGCCAGCAGCGTAGAAGAATTCCAGCTACACTTTAATAATATTAGAAGGGTATCTCACAAATATGAGTTGAAGATGAAAACACCGCAAAGCCTAAGTACAAGGAGTAAAGTTCCCGCAAATACACCTACATTTACAGCTTATGGAATGCGACTGGAGTAGATTGATAATATTATTTACCTTTACTGCAATTTGAACTATAACCATTGATTTAATTTTACATAATCAAAGCTATAACTAAGATAGTTATGAGCACGGAGATAAATCCTCATTAAAAATTTAGAAGTGTATTCTTTAATATGAAAAACGTATTTTGCGGAAGAAACATTTACTTGTACTTGAAGATCTACTTCTAAACTTCTCAAAATAATAATAAAAATGTGGGATGATAACAGGAAAAGTATCGATATAGGTAGTACATGGCATCTTTTAACCGTTCCATGATTGGTAACCCCTGGCTTATCCAAAATGGCTTAAAACCTATTCCAATAAATTTCTCTCGTAACCACGATTCTAAAAATACCCATATACATATTGGTCAGCTTCTCCTCCATGCCAAGTAAACCTGATTCACCTGCAGCAGCACCTGCGCGAATCGGATCGAATTTGTTGCCACCTCGTGGTGCTTGAGAAAGCTGCATACCAAATTTGGTTAAGATTAGACCACGGGAAGTCTTCGAACATACGGACGGACGCACATGCATTATATGGTTCGTCCTACGTAATACTACGGACGGGCCAAAAAGCAGGACACGTAGAACGGGCTGATAGTCAGAAATTAAAATGCCCTAAAGTATTTGAGCAAGAACGTAGAAATATCAAAACACTAAAATCCGTAAATTCGAATACTTTAATCATATCGTGCGTCATCCCGAAAGATACTAATAACGCAAGGTAAGATACATCAAGACAAGGCAGGCAAGGCAAGGCAAAAATACATCTAGTAATTCACGGAAAAATAGCTGGAAGAAAAAAATCGAAACGAAGATGAACGTTTTGGCTCCGTAATCAGCGAAAATGTCTTTAGAAATCTACCATATCCTTGTTTGGAGCGGCGGCCGATATACTTGTAATAGCCAATATGATAGTCAACGTTCAGTAGCGCAAGAGGCACCAGAAGAAGAAAATTAATAATTAGTGTTATAAATATGGTCAAATTTTCCTTCGCCACGTCCTCCACCTATCAAAACATGGTATAATAGGAAGTACTACCGGAATATTACCCGGCGTTGCTAGAGTGGAATTTACACGTCGGGAGTTACACGTCGATATAACACACGAAGATTAAAAACAAAGTTTCAGCCAGTCAAGAGTTATACAGAGTTTTAAAATAGTATTGTGAAAGATTTTAACTGATGATTTGGATGTATAAAGAAAGCAAATAATAATAATAATAAATATTCTCTACAACGACTGAAAAAATAGACACAAAAATGTTTAATAAGTCAGTCCTGTTAATTTTCTGATGTTTACTAACAAAAAAATTATTATAGGGAGAAGTAACATCCGGAAATGAACTGAGATTTAGCGATTTTTTGTTTCAATATATTTGCGTATGAAGTATCATTGAGCGCACCGGTGCGATGCGTACAGATAATTTATAAAGCAACTACCTACTTTCTTTGTCAAGACACTCTTCAGGTTAACGCTTTTTATTATTTGAACAATATATCTTTCCTCGTTTACTTAGAAGAGAGATATCACCTGGATTTTAAGCGTGAGACATATTGAAACATTCCGGAACCGGCCACTTGCGATAAAGGTAACCTATTTTTGAAAATGGATTTCTTTTGCTATAGAATATATTTTACTTTTTACTTCTGTCATTTATTTTTTTCTTTGTATCGCTATCTTGAAAATTGCGCGTTTACCTAACGAGAAAATTTTCAATGTATGGTTTTTACGATTTTGGCTGTGATTTAAGTTAACAAGAAAGTTTCTATAGACTTCAATTAGCTGTTGGTGATGAAGCTCATCTCGTAGCTCTGTGTACTTCTTTATGATGAATTCAAACGTGGACGTATTTAGGTATCTCCAAGACGATTCACGCGAAAACCATCCGGCGACAGCGGTAACAGAAATTAACATTGATGCTGTACGGCAGCTAATTCAATCGGATTAAAAAAATACATGTCAGCGATTTTGTACAAAATTGAACATTTGCATGAACCAAGCGCAAAATACTTTGCAAGTACATCCGAAACTTCAGAAGCTTTGTTCGAGCTGGATACCGCATGAGTTAACGGAAATTCAAAAACGACAGTGTGTAGAGTGCTGTGATAAAATTATAAGACATACGACGGAGGGCAATCTTTAGCAGTATATGACATAGTAACAGGAGACGAAAATTGTGTGTACTGTTACGAACCAACCTGAAAGTCAATCGGCGGAGTGGGTCTTTTCCTTTGGAGGATTTGCCGACTAAAGTCAAGAAAGGTTGAAGCGCTGGTAAAATGATGGTTGCTTCTTTTTTAGCAAGATGGGAGATTACACGATAAGTTCACTTAAAAACCAAAGAACGGTCACTGCAGATTGGTACGTTAACATTTGCTTGCCTAGTATTTAAGAAAAAGTTCGTGAAAACCGCCCTAGCAACTGGGTAGTCCTCCATCATCTCAATGCATCCGCCCACTCCGCTAAGATGATAACAGCGTTTTTGAATACCTCAGACGTGGAACTTATGACGCATCCCTCATACAGTCCGGAACTTGCACCCTGCGATTTATTTTACTTTCCAAAAATTAAGGATAAACTTCGAAGTATGCTATTCACGACCCCAAAGAAGCCGTCATAGCGTTCAAAGAAGCCATTGAGGAGATCTCTAAAGAAGACTGGACCAACTGCTTTTTCCAATGGTTTCAAAGAATGAAAAAGTCTATAAACTATCAGAGGCACTACTTTGCAAAACAGTAAATGGGTACATTATAAACATTAAAAGTATTTCACTTTATCAAAATCCAGAAACTTTCAGAATGGTCTAAGTAACGCGATCAAAAGTTAAATTATCGAAAACTCCCGTTTCATTGGATACGGGTTGAATTAATAGAACACGCATCATTTAATTTTTCCTAATTGAGCATTTCATCAAAATTTTCGATTTCTACTAACGGATAAAAATTCACCGCCGTTGAACCCCCTTAGGAGATGAATTTTTAAAATCCCTCAACACACATTTTACTTTATTTCATAAGCGCCCATCATTGTCGCAAATTCCAAATTCCCTTCTTAAACCATTTCGTAGATAGGTGTTCGACTAAATTGCGATTCTCCTTTTTACTCCTCTCAGGGGTGTAATTTGGTAAACCCCTGAATACGTCTTTTGTCGCTTCCTCAGGAGAGCAAATCTAAATTTCATGTTCATATTATAACTTGTTCAAAAGTTCAATTACCAAAAAAATTTGTCGCCTCTTCTGTCCGGGGTTGAATTTCGTCAAACCCTCGAATGGGTGTATTTTAATTACCTGAATTAAGCATTTTATCCGAATTTCAAATTTATACCGGCGGGCAAATGAACAGCTAAAATTTTAACCCCATTAGGATGGAAATGTCGAAAAACCCGGGCTCAGTGCTCACTTCTAATATTAGGGTAGGATATATAAAAAAAAATAAAGGTTCAATACGTTCAGCGGTTTTCGCTGTGGCTTGATAGATGGCCCAAGTAGTTAATCAGTGAGGACCTCGTCTCTTATATATGTAAATAGTAAATAATATTTCTATCGTAACTACTAATTATTGAAAAAAAAATAACCTAATTATCTCCAGCTAAAGCGACGACTCATATATTTTTCAATTTGTATTTGGAAATCGATATCGGAGAATATACGGGCATTTGTTTGAAAATTTTACGTTTTTTTTTAATTTGACTCAAAAACGTTTCCGATTTTGATTGCGTATAGCCTGGTCGGACAAATAAGTTATTAAAATAAAAAAAAACTATCAAAATCTGTCCATATTTTTCGGAGATTTAGATAGAGACTCTTTTATTGGCCTAGAATCACCAGAGCGAAAAATTGTCATTACTAGCAAAGTGTAAGAAAAAATTTGGTGAAGATATTATCATTTTAAATGTTGACTAGTGTCTGAAGATATAGTTTTTCGCCTCCGTCGAGGTCGGCGTTAGTAAGGATATAGAAATCGTATTTTTTGGAATAACTCATCTGAATAATGTTGATCCAACATGAAGGTTTTTCGCGGCTTTTACTCTGAAAATATAGATCGCATAAAAAAATATCTGTAGAATTTTTTTATAGAGAATTTAAGCAGTTTCAATTTCGTTATAAACGATTTTGTAATCAAAGAAATAAGAAATGAGATGTTCTAAAAAATATTATTTTCTGTAACTTTCTGTTACTAACGACGACCTCGGCGAATGCGGAAACTGAAAGACTATAAAAATATCTTCAGAACCTACTACATAATCGTACTATAAAGTCAAAATATCTTTGCCAACATTTTTTACATTCGACACTTTATAATGACCCATCCTTATAAAGTTACATTCGACACTTTATAAGGTTGAGTTTTAGGAAAGGGCCAAAGTGCGGAAATCCTAAACTATAGCAGGCAGAGAAAACGTTGAAAGGAGTTGTGACTTCGATTTTAATGATATATAGAATGGTATTAGTATTTTTTTTTAATATTTTTTAACGAAATCGCATTAAGTATGTAAATCGATTTCATTCCTATTGGGAACAATCGCCCAAATTAAAATTGCATCTAAAGTACCTACCCACCCAGAAGTTGCCCAACATTGATTTTTTCATTTTACATACTAAATGCAAGCATTATTTTTTGTGCCCAACCATGATTCATCCAAGTGAACATTACATCTTATAGGTCGATCAATCTAAACCAGCGGATCACAGTAAGGAAGTTACC
>JAOPUG010000036.1:5917663-5928803 GCA_027564375.1 Micropterix facetella | reverse complement strand
TGTGTGTGTGGGTGTATATTTAGTAACTCTTAAAGATATTTCAATAGGATGATATCTAATATAGATTACTGATGCAACAAGACAAAAAGCAAAAAAACACCAAACGGCTTATGATCTAGTACCTACCTACTTACCTCTAATAACCTACACTGCCCTCTTAAGAAAAAAATGGCATCTTAGCAACAAACTCACACCAAGAAAAGTCACCCACCCCGCCCACTCCGGATAGCATACCACCCAACCAAGACAAAAAGATTCATACCAGCAGATTCATACCATACGAGATACATACTTATACCAATCCCGAGATACGGCCGCGCAGCATACTAGGTCCAAAAATTCTCCAAGAGTTGGCGAAGTTCTGATGATTCTATTACTAAACATAAAGTTCATCGTGACAACCCTTCACCGCATTTCGAGTCTCACAATGACCGCACTGCACCGCGTCACAAGAAACGACCGTGTTATCCCGCGTCTCGCTCTCCCTTCTCTTTGTAACTTCGCTCTGTCTCTTTCTGTGGCTGCCCGGGGCGTCGCAGGTCGCAACGCCTGTCGCTTCGTCGTTCATTTTGACGTTTTTAGAGTTTTCGGTTTAACACCTAGACTGCCCGCTGCGCGAACCCCGACTTCGGCTCTTTTTTTAACCTTAAATTTATTTTTGAATATGAATAACGAAACGATAAGCGACGTCCGAAGTATTGACGCGTTTCAATCCGTAAAAAAACCTTTTGAATTCTGAATATCAATACCCCTTTTGATCCTTTTCGGGGAATATTTGTTCGTAGATTTGGGGGCTCAACAGTCATAACAATTTAATCGTATTTTTTTAATCATTAAATTTTGATCTTGTCCTGTTATAAACACACGATCATGACATTTTTATATAATTATTTTTCACTAGTCTACTATAACGTTTGTGATAAAATTATGATTTAGAGAAAATAAAATTATGACCTCGTCAAAAATGCATCAAAAATCGACTTCTATGATGAGAAATGCATTGTCATTTGTTTGTCTTGTTTGACCAATTCTTGCTTGGCAATGTTCCTGCCTTTAATAATAATACTATTAATAAAATTTATTTATCAAAAATTTACATTAGGATTGGTTTTAATTGCAGAATCTGCCTAACTAGGCCATGGCCATAAGAAAGATTCAATGTATGATGATTGTTTGTTAATAGCGCGCACATACCTATATTCTTATTATAGAATCAGAATAAAAGCGAAAAACCTAATAACTAATCTAACAAAACAGGTAATTGAGATATGATAATAAAATTAAACTTGTAATTACATTTAGAATATTCAGATAACGTGAGTATAAAATGTCGTAAGATAATATAGGATATCGTAAGGTAATATGAAGTGTCGTATTTTAAAGAAAAAAAAAGAAATAAATAAACACAAACACAAATACAATAAAAATAAATAATCAATGTCTCCAGTCATCCAAGCAATCCAGTAGCGTTATCAATAGCGAAAATTATCTGTATTTGAACCGAGAAATTTTGCTTAGAATTCTGTTTAAAAGATAGTGTTTTAATGTGAAAAGACAGTTTCAATCCCGGAAAACGAGCCATCACTCACATTTTGCGATCCTTTGTGTGTGGACACGAGAGGCGCATGCGCATGGGGCATTCGATTATTTCGAAAATCGATTACCACTCGTTGAACGTCCCGAAATGACTGGGAGGGGTCACCAGTTGCAGGCGGCTCGTCGAGTGACGTTTTTATGATCTGCCTTCGACCGCTGTTTGTTACGTATCGTAAAATTCTAACGCGGCATTCTTCACTTATGACGACGTATCTGAAACTTTTCGCCGCTTGCGGCATGCTTGACCATTATCCTAATAGAGAATTCTAGCATTTTTTGACGAGAAAACATTTTTAAATTTAGTTTGCTACAAAATCGATTTCGCAGCCAGGTGACAATTATTGATGCAATGAAAATCTCCCGAACTTCATGACGCAATAACTCGACGAGTATATACCGATATCAACCAACCGATAAAATCCAGATAGCTGGAGAATTCTAGCTAATTAGGTTATTGTGGCGGGCGAAATAGAGACAGTGACAGAAATATAGGGGGACGCGTACCTTGCAGGCAGTCTATCTCGCGAAAACGCGAAGCAAGGATGCCGATCGAGGTGATGATAATGATGATGATGGCATGGAAGGATGGCCGATAACACCACTTTTAGGGCCATTGTAGCTTACCGCCACCTATGTAAATACCGACCCCCCGTTTATATTATAGATCCTGCAGCCAGCTCATTTAGGGGCCTAATGGGGCTTGCAGCTCGAGCCATATGGCTATCTTATTACACCAGTCGGCTCGACTCACGGCTCAGCTCCCATTCTCCCCGAAGAAGCACTCCCAGCCTTCCCGAAGAGGCACTCAAAGCCTCCCCGAAGAGGGACTAATCCGGTGAAATCCGCTATGCGGTCGGACCTGAGGTAACACCTCGGGCGGCCCTGGACGGTTTATGTATTGGTCGGTTTTCCGGCCTTGCTCAACTGACAAATAGTCGGGGGAGTCTAGTTGCGTAATGCATCTTAAGGCGCGGGGGTAGGTGTCGACTTTAGAAACGACCCGATGGCCACCCAATCTCGGGTGGCTCTGCGAGTAAAGGACGAGTCCCGGGATGCCGCGTTAGATAGATCACGATAGATAGAGGTTGCGCAAGCCTGGGACCAGATGGGTGGACGGAGAAATTCGACCTAATCTGGTAGACATGGGAATGAGGCTGCCCGATGGGTGGCAATTCCCAATGCCTTGCCGTGTAAAGGAGTAGGACTCTGACGGGCATTGGCGTAGTTGGATTGTGGATATGTTATGTCCAAATTATGTACGTTTCATCTCGAGGCGATACCTATAACGATAAAGTACGCTGAAACGCCTTGGGGTGACGGGTTCGAACGAGTATAGTCTTAAAACCAAATCTCATTTGGTAGACTAGTCGCAAAATACACGATAGACGGAAGCCTCACACATTAGTCATAACAACCTAATATGTGGTCATTATTTTTTCTTTTCTTGCAGTCAAGGTCGAGCATGCACATATCACATGCTCAGCCGACTCGTTTTCAGCACCGCCCTACAGTATGTCATATGCTTGTTCAGTCCCCAAAGTCCTGGAGAGTCTAAGGCAGTAATTTATGAATCCTTGTGTAGGTTTCCTAATGTGGGTAAAGATATGAAAATATTTTGCTTTAAACCAATGCTATGAAACATCCCGACCATCGAAAATGTAAATATAAGTTTTTGGAATCGAAAGCGTTCAGTCACCTAACAATTTTAAGTGACAACATAGCCACCTAGTAGTTATGTTGGTTTATTATAACTTGCGAGTTGAGCTTTCACAATCAGAACACCGAGTATAGACAGCATATTTAAACAGGACTTCAAAACGAGGATTGATGCATTTCCACCGCAAAACCCCAACAACAATGCGAGAAATAAATAAATCAATTTACGACCTCCTGGCTTAATATCGCCTTTGCAACCGCAGATTCCGCGGTTTCGTTTATCCAGTTTGTGGTTGAGGTAGGTACGTGTGCTCAATCTTCTGAGAAGACGAGAGTCTTTATGGCAATTTTTTGGACCACTGCGGGGTTGCGGATCCAGATCGAGGTAACGACAAAGACAAGTATATCGAATAGCCCTAATAGGTGCAGATAAACAGCAAATCGTTGCGAGACATCAATAAATTAGAAAGGGTTAGCAAAGCAGCATCCCAAGGGTGACATCAACAGCATTGAACGGGTTAAAGTTTATGCTATCGCTCAGCGATCCCCTTCTGCTTTTTTGTTGCTTCTGATTGATGATCTAATTTTGTAGGTTTAATTTATTATGCAGATTTTGTTTGTTTATTTTTCTATACAAAACTCTATAATATAGATAGGCTAGGGTACAACTAAATAATCGGGAATTTTACAGAAACAACATGAGAACTGATGCGAGAAAATGTCCGTTTCATAATTTATCTCCACTTTGGAAACGGTGTTATCTCAAAAACAAGGTCTCGTTAAGCTTGTTTATATTTATTATGATTAAGCACGTATTTAAATAACAATATATCGCTGAACCCTTAACACCGAACCATTAACAGGTCGACCAAAAACAGTAACACAAGGACGCATCTCTGCTGCACGCCAGCTAATACAGAAAGACTGTCTTGTGACATATGAGCACATTCGGACTACTTTGGGCATTAGAATGACCGTGATATAAACAATTCTGCATGATGAGTTGGGTTCCTAACGGTTTTGTGTAGCATGGGCTTTAATGGCCGCTTGTTATCTGATCTACTCAACTCGCGGGGCAGCACCTATCCGGGAACCTCCTCTAGGACAGACCAACCCGGTGAAACCGCTTTGCGGCGAATCTGGGGACGGAACCTCGGGCGGAACTAGACGGCTGACGCACAGGGCGGGTAAACCGGACCCATTGTCAATTGACTGAGACCCGGAGGGGTCTGGGAACGTATGTTCCATAAGACGTGGGGGTAGAGGTCGACCTGTCGTCACCTATACCTAGAAATGATCTGATGGCCACCCGATCTCAGGTTGTAGTCCGAGTAAAGGGCGCCATGGATCCGCAATATTTACGAGTGACGACATGCCATATTATTGGGATAGGTAGAGGTTACGCAAGCGACTTGGTAGCTAACGGGCGGACGGAGAAATCCGTCTAAATGTGGTAGTTAGGGAATCAGGCCGGCCCGCTGGGTTTAGCTTTGCTTGCCTAGAGCCTCGCTAATAGGGCGTTAGTATTCGTCACAATTCCTAACGTTTCATCTAGGGGCGATATAATGATAAAATTCGTCGAAACGCCTCGGGGTGACGGGTTCCCCGAGTGTGGTCTTAAACCCTGAGTTGGGCGTCAGAAAGGCTCGTTTCTGTTCAACGCGACAAGGGTCCAATTGAACGGCTGTTACAAGGGGACACCTGTGGCGGAGCGAAACTTTGAAGTCGACGCTGTTTTAAAGCTCGCTGTTTTACCTTGCTTGCATTCTCGTGATTCAGAACAAGAAATATTGCGGTTAATAGAGTTCACCGCCATGAATAAAATTCATAACTATCCTAATTTCTAATTGGGCTACCGCTCAATTCAATGCATATTTCCAGTGTTCACAACATTCCAGTATTTTGGAATAAGTAATCAGAATATCTTTATGAATATCTAATTATTTGCCTTGTAAATGGTATAAAATATTTAAAAATCAACTATTTCATTCTGCCTTAAATTTCCGTAATTTCATCATAATATGTGTACAATATGAAATTCCATAGACTAGTATCTTTTATATAAAATGATTTCGAGAAAGTAATTTCATTGGAAACATGGATAGATAGAGTAGAAATGATTAAAAGTTATTTTTCTTATTCTGGACCAATAGATTTCAGAGTAATCGTGGCGCTGTCGATTTGCGCCTCTTAATGACCCTTTTTTATACTTTTGCTTTGTTGTGCTGTTTCAAGGTTTACTGAGCCTTGTATCACTGCGACCATTTCTGGTCTAATATGATGGCCACCTACTATAGTTCCGTGCTAAGCTTCACGTAGTTTAAGAACCGCAGTTAGCTTTCGCGCTGGATTGTTTTAACTCTTCAGCTTGGAGGTAGTAGCTGCCCAGGTGGGTGTTTATTTTACGCATCAGTGTGCCACATTCGCACACGGTGTGCATGGGAGTTTCGTCTACAATTTGGCAGAACTTGCACTCTCTAGTGTCCTGGAGCTTGCGGTTAGATATGTGTTTGTTCAGGCCACAATGCCCCGTAAGAGCCCTCACCAGTAAATTAAAGGCCTCAGGTGTAAATTGTTCCTATTTAGCGCTAAAGCCTTGTGGGCAGTCTTATGGGCATAAGCTTTGATTAGCGCTTTATAATGATTCAAGCCTGGCGTGTTTTTTCAGTGGTTGAAGGATTATTCTAAACATATGTTTGCAGGCTTTTTGGTGCGTCACAGCATGGTTCCGGAACGTATAACGTTCCCTTTGCTCCCGCCTTAGCAAGCTCGTCGGCTTTTTCGTTGCTTTCGATCCCTGCATGTCCGGGAACCCATCTCAGAACTACCCTGTTCTTTTCGCCCAGGGAGTTAAAAGTGCCACGCAGTTTTGCACCAGCTTTGAGCTTATAGTGTCCGAAGCTAGTGCTTAGAAGGGTTGTCTGGCTATCCGAATTGATATAAATTCGATGGTTGGCATTAATGACCCTTCTGATTGAAATGACTATTTCAAAATTAGTTGGGGTGAATACTAAAATATATTGATTTTATTAGAGGGTACTTCGAAAAAGAAAAAAAATATTTTTCACTGATTTCTGTTTGTCGTTTTTCCCGTTCTCGAACATTTCGGTGTGCCTAGCCGACGTATGTAGGTATGGTACCTGCAGGATCAGTTTTTATAGATCTATTTTACGGTTTTTATATAATTTTTATGTAATTAAGTCGCAATTTATTGTCACAGTTTTAAAATTTTCACTATTCATCGTTTCTTTTAGTCTGTCTTATAATTTATTTACTTATATATTTCTTTCAAATATTATTCAGGAGTTTATAGACCAATCCAATTCATCCTCGAATATTAAAACCTAGAGTGTGCAAGTCCACAATAACTGAATTACGTAAGTAAGCTAATGATGATATTAAAAAATATATGACAATATAAAACTAAGCAAAACATAGTACTTATTTATGATAAAAAAGAGATAGCGGGGGGTTACCTTTTTAGCTGCCAAAGCGATATGTAAAAGATGTCTATCTCAAGGTGTAAGGAATTATAAAGGGCTATAACCCTCCCCACTGGCCTGTCCACAATAATATTTGTACGATACGGTACTTTAAACAATAGATGCGATCTTCTCGCTATGTAATTTATCGGCACGTACAATCCAAACTTACATAGTACCTATCTCTGGTAAATAAATAGTTCCTCGAATTAATTTATATGCAAATGTAATTAGGGAAATATATCGACGCGTTTCGAGAGCATTGTGTCCTACCATTCCTAGAACACAATTGGAGTGAATAAATACGGATAAATATCGTATTTTATCTTAATTTTTTTCTTTGAATACGCTCGATCATTTGAATTTTTCACGATATTGAAGATAAGTGCTTCATATCAATATGAAGGACTTACGTATCTGACAATATCTGTGCTTCATATTTGGGTATTCGGATGAGGGGAGATCTATCAAAAGAAATTTGTGCTGGCCGAGGTGTCAGAATTAGTGTCGGTGTATATAACAGCCGACACCCCAAAGTTATATTCCTTGTTCGTGAATGATTTGTCGTTTTGATTTACGCGCGCTCGCGTTTTTAGTGTCCTCACGAAAAAGCGGTCGACTTTGTTGCACGCGGACGTCCCTCTTCGACAGCGCGTCGCGGCGTTAACGACGGTTTCAGGCGACATGTTATGGGATTTTTAGTGGGCGACTTCTAAGAAACACGCATGGAGATGAAAACCGCTGCGGTTCCTTGTTAGCCCAACTGCGGGGAGGGGCCGTGGTTTTATTTTTGTAAACAGATCTCTTTGTAGTTCGCTTCGATGACGTTTGCTTCAAGCTTTAAAAAATAGTCAATAGTCTAAAAGGGTCAGTGCATAGACGTAGCCAGGGTTTGACAATGTTTATCTGTTACCACCTCCATAAGAGTCCTCTCTATAATTGTATCTTATTTGAAAACACATGCTCAAAAGAAGCAGCTCGTTACAGGCATACTGCATAACAATGAATGCTCTTCAACATTTTCTACACTGTGGTGAACTTCAGGTTTACATTCCTTTGATAACTTTACAGACTCCATAAGTCGAACTGAATATTGGTTTTAATATGCTGTAGTAAGTGGGTTGATGCAAACGATGAAACCGAAATATTTTATTTGGTAAATGTATGAATGGACAGTTGAGAGCTGACAATTACTACGGGCGAATCCGCTATCCCAGGAAGTTCTAACGACTGTTGTCATCCTATCTCCCATGGGATGAACGCAAAGACTTAGAGGACAAATACAATCTACAGTCAAGCTACGCCAATAGCCTGTAAGAGTCCAACGTCTTATCGCGAGGCACTGGGAAGTGCCACCCAGCTGACTATCCTTGCGCCCTTATTATTATAACAGATTTGGACGGATTTATCCATCCTCCAGTCTGGTCACAGATTCGAAGTAGATTGCGCGGCTTCTACATGCTGTTAGCGGTAATTCGAAATTCGAATTTAATGCGGATCCGAGGCGCCTTTTGCCCGTCAAGCTCACTCGGGATAAGGTGGTCAATAAGTCGTTTCTAAGGATACGTGACATTAGGTCAACTGACCTACCCCTCCGATCCCAATTGTCTACGACGGCAGTTTACAGCCATAGACAGAGTTCACAGCGGCCCTTTCAAGATAGTCCCTCTTCGAGGGACCACATGGGAGCTGAACCGTGAGTTGGGCCGACCTAAGAAAACTCAGACAGGCCATCAGCAGCAAGCTGTACCGAACCATTAGGAACCATATGTATGGACATGGAATTTTGGAAGCCATTTGGGGCTCGACCTATGAAGTTCAAGGTGCACATGCCTATATTACCCCACCTTGCGGGCATGCCTATGAGTGATATACGGGCGAAGAAGATGTAATCACTGGTATAGGTAACAAATGTACATATTCATTGATTCTTAAATTTGATTATTGTAGAAGTATTGCAACCTACCCACTGGAACAATAGTAATTTCTGAAAATATTGTCGGTGAAAGAAAAAGATGTGGGATAAAAAATGTGTATATTCTTAGCAATCATGAACAAAATCACTCGAACAGTAGATAATAGTATAGCCTAAGAAAGAAGAGAATACGTGAGATTTACAGAAAGTTTCTGAAACTGGCCGCTTGCGTTAAAGATATTAAAGAATTCCTATTTTTATAAACGAAACTCTTTGGCTGTAGAATAATTTTATTTTTTACGTCTGCCATTAATTTTTCTTTATGGGGCCATATTGAAAATAGCGTGTTTACCTAACGATGGATTTAAGTCGAGAAAATTGTCGATGTATGATTTTTTATGATTTTTGCTGTGGTTTAAGTCAATAAGAAATTTGCGAAAGACTTCGATTAGCATTTGGCGATGAAGCCTCATCTCATAGATCTGTGTGCTTCTGATACAATGAATTCAAAAGTGGACGTATTCATCTCCAAGACGATTCACACGAAGGTCGGCCGGCGACAGCGGTAACAGAAATTAACATTGATGCTGTACGACAAATGATTCAATGGATAAAATATAATACATGTCAGCAAATTCGTACAACATTAAATAAACATTGGCATGAGCCAAGTGCAAAATATTTTGCACGTACAGCTGAAAGTTCGAAAACTTTGTTCGAGGTTAATACCGCATGAGTTAACGAAAGTTGAACAACGACATCCTGTAGAATGGTGTGATAAACTGATAAAAGTATACGACGGAGGGCAATCATTAGCAGTAAATGATATCGTGACAGGAGATGAAATCTGGATTTACTGTTACGAACCTGAAAGAAAAAGTCAATTGGCGCAGTGGGTCTTTTCCTTTGGGGATTTGTCGACAAAAGTCAAGAAATCCGAAGCACTGGTAAATTTATGCTTGCTTCTATTTTTAGTAGGATGAGATATTACCCAACAACTTCACTTGAAAACCAAAGAACATTCACTGCAGATAGGTACGTTAAGAAAATGTTCGCCCTGTGTTTAAGAAAATGTTTGTGAAAAGCGTCCTCCCAGCAGAGTAGTTCTCCATCACGACAACTTGAATGACTTGAATTTATCTAGAGAGTAAATTTGCCTTATTTTAATTTTTCTGTTTTATGGAGCACCTGTTAGCATTTCATAAAGAAGCATCGTAAACAAAATGAAAATGTGACAATCTTTAAAAAAATCGCACCCAAAAAGATTTATTCCTTTTTACATTCGAGCGCTCAGGATTATAAACTTTTCTGGATGAAGATGTCTATTTCGATGTTTTCGAGATAAAATTTATTATGCCTCATTCGCTTTATAAGGCATGGAACTAAGAAGGTTCTCATTTCAAAGCGGCCGCCTAGGGCGCTTATGTATAAGCAATTAAGGATAATTTTTGTTAATCATTTTTAAAAGGCGTGTCCGCAAACACTTGACAACATAGTCGAGAATATAAATGAGGCAATTAAATATTAATTCGAATAAGTGTCGCGAATAAGATTATGCGGCGTATACACGACCTGTAAATATTGCCCATATCTGTTTAAAAAATATAAAGTGCTTACAATGACTTCTGAGTTTATTCTCTGATGTCTGATTTATGCAAAAACAACCACAAAGGTATATTAAACATGACATTATTCACATGATATATAAAAGTATATTCATCCATTCAAAGTAATGAAGAATGCGATAATATGCAATCGGACTTAAATCGACTCTCGGACTATTGCATCCGTAATGGCATTTAAATAAACGCCTCAAATGGTCATAAAATATCATTCACGAGAAATATAAAGAAAGTCAGCTGAGATTAGTATGTTAACACCGATGGTGATACCATATCAAAAAGCACTTGCGTTCGCGATCTCGGTGTATACCTCGACAGCAAACTTCTAGGTGATAGTCACTGTTGGCAGGCAGCAGAAAGGGCGTACAGAATGCTGAGGTTTGTGTTGAGGAAGACTAAATGTTTCTCGGGCATCAGGGCCATACTGGCGTTGTACAACAGCTATGCCCGCAGTATTCTTGAATTCGCGTCTCCCATTTGGTCTCCGCAATATAACGAACACAAAGCCCAACTGGAGAGGATTCAAAGGCTCTCGTTTCATTCCTACCGTGATAGGCTGCAGCAGTTTAATATGCTGTCGCTTGAAGACCGGCGAATTGCTGTGGACATGACTGCGCTACATGCTATAGTCAATCGGGCCCTGGATAGCACATACCTAGTTTCAAGCGTCGCTCTGAGGGTGCCGCAACGTAAGAACCGTTCTATACAGTTATTTAAGCTCCCGAGACGACATTCTAACTACACACGCAATTCAATGCTTAATCGATTGCCAAGTACGTATAATAATAAATTCACAGTTCTTGATATTTATAGCAGTAACAAAAGTAGTTTCAGAACGGCAGTAAAATCCGTCCTCAAAGCAACATTAT
>JAOPUG010000036.1:5900175-5910863 GCA_027564375.1 Micropterix facetella | reverse complement strand
TACATAAACTATATGCATAAAACTTGCAGTTAAATCGATTTTTTTCTGACATAAAATATTTTTATATTTTAAAAATAATATTTTCTACAGCAAGTTTCTATTAAATTTCTCGTCTTCTTTCGGCGCATTTGTATGGGATGTTCTTATGAGATTTGTATGAGATCTTTTTTACATCCATCTTCGCTCTAACTCGGACTATATCGTGCTCTTGGAGAGTATGAACCCTATGGCGACTGCTGGGTCCACCAGTCGCATTTACATGATAGTTGTTCGTGATGAAATAATTTCTGAATGGCCTCAATCGTCGTAGGTGTTATAACACACAAAAGCTACACAGCTTTCAAAACTAGACGAGATAAATAACACGGAGACACGAATGATGTACGGCGAATGGCGAATGCGCAGATTACTTTAGCTGGATTTATAAGTGTTGCTGGACACGGAGCGTGCTGGCGTGCCACAGCTTCCGTTGACGTTATCAGACGCCGCGAATGAGGCATTATCCGGCCCGGTGAGTTAGTGCGTTACCTCCACGAGGAGGCTTTTCTTAGGACGAGGTAGTCACAATGGAGCCTAATGAAGCGGGGGGCGCGCCCGCGTGCCACAGCTCTCGATCGAGAACGAGAACTTTGCTAGAATATGTACCTACACAAATCTATCCGCATTGCTGCTATGGACGTACTGCCCTTTCGAGTGAGTAACCATAATTGTTAAAAACTCACGATTATTGGTACTAGAGCCACACTGAAAGTTTCTGGAACTGGCCACTTGCGCTAAATGCATAAAAAAATTCCAATTATTGAAAATGGAACTATTTTGCTGTAGAATACATGTTGTTTTTACATCTGTAATTTATTTAAACTTTTTGGTACCATTTTTCATTGTGGTACCATTTTTTTCTTTTGTTTCTTTCTGATATAATGAATTCAAACGTGAACACATTCACCTCCAATTAGATTCACGCGAATGCCGGCCGGCGACAGCGGTAACATAAACTAACATTGATGCTGTACGACAAGTAATTCAATCGGATAAAGAAATAAATGCCAGCAAATTCGTACAAAATTGAACAATAGCATGAGCCAATTGTAAAATATTTTGCACGTACAACTGAAAGTTCGGAAGCTTTGTTCGAGATGGATACCGTATGAGTTAACTGGAGTTCAAAGGCGACAGCGTGTAGAGTGGTGTGATGAAATGATAAAAAAAATACGACGGAGGGCAATCACTAGCAATATAGGTATAATATCCTAAAGAAAGACGAAAGCTGGGTGTACTGTTACGAACTTGAAAGAAAGAGTCAATCAGCGGAGTGGGTCGTTCCTTTGGAGGATTTGCCAAAGAAAGTCAAGAAAGGTCGTAGCAATGGTTAAATAATGGTTGCCTCCTTTTTTTTAGCAAAACGGGATATTATACGACAATTCACTTGAAAAACAAATAACAGCCACTGTACATTAACATTTGCTCGCTCAGTGTTTTAGAAAAAGTTCGTGAAAAGCGTCCTCCCAGCAGAGTAGTCCTCCATCACGATAATGCATCTGCCCACTCCGCTAAGATGACAACGGCATTTTTGAAGACCTCACACGTGAAACTGATGTCTAATACCCCATACAGGGGTTGGATTTAAGACCAAACTCGGGCGACCCCGTCACCCTGAGGCGTTTCAACGAACTTTATCGTTATACCACCACGAGATAAGCATACATAATTGTAACAATACATATCCACATCCCCAACTACGCCACTGCCAGCAAAATTTCGACTCCTTGTCACGAGGCACTATAATAGGAATATTCAAACCCAGCTGGGTACCCTCGAGCTTTCGCTTCCAGATATGGTCAGATTTCTCCAACCTATCGTCTGCGGGCCCGTGGCGTTCTTTACTCGGAAATATATTCACCCGAGATTGGGTGGCCGACGGGTGTTTCTAAGTATAGGCATCTTAGGGTACATGTATATCCCCGATTTCTAGGTCGCATTACGCTTCCATACTCTCCCGGCTATTCGCCATTTGAGCAAAGGACGGTAAACCGACCAATGCACTAATTACCCTGGGCCGACCGAGATCCTCTCCCCCAGATCAGCGTTCGGCTTCGTCAGGTTTAGTCCCTCTTTGGGGAGGCCGCCGGATGGAAGTTGAGCCGTGAGCCGGGCCGACCATGATATGAAGAGTTAGCCATTATAACCCGAGCTGCACTGCCCCATTAGGCACCTCATCCCCCATACAGTCCGGACCTAGCAACCTGCGGTTTCTATTTGTTTCTAAAAATTAAGCATAAACTTCGAGGTATACAGTTTACAGCCACAGAATCGGCGGTGATAGCGTTCCGAGAAGCCATTATGTTAGCAAAAAAAAATGATGCGACATAATATTATTATCGTTTCACAAAGTCGCCAAATTAGGCCTGGGCCTGATCTAAGGCAGACGTTTAAAAACCGACGTTATTTGGCATTCTGCAGTAACACAAACTGTGACTATTGGCAAGTATTGGTGATGACAATGTCGTTATTGACTCGAAAACACTGCCGGGTTTAGGGCTCGTGGGTATGTGAATTCTTTGGCGTCCAATCCCGTGCCGTCGTGTTGTAAGTTACCTACTGACTCGGAAAGGCCATTTATTACCTACTGAGTCGGCTGATAATTCTTTTGATTTGTTAGTTTGTGATTATTATTATAATAAGCTCCGCGGAAAAAAGTCTATCTTAAAACGTGCGAAATAAAATCACCCATTTAATTAATATTTACGACCATCGGTAAATTGCGTAAAATTGCCACATCTCTACTCTTCTTTTTCGAAAATAATCGTAATAAGTAGGTACCTTTGGTAGCGGATACAAAATAAGTATATAGGGGGAAAAATACTGATTGTTTTATATTTATAACTTTCGTAGTAATCCTATAATATGTTTAAATATTAAGTGTTTTTTTAGAGTATACAACTTTAAAATGAAATAAAACATAAAAAATAGTAATGGCCATGGTCTTGGCTTTATTTAAAATATATTTTTGGCATTAGTGTTTAAATATGATTTTGGGCATAAGGACGCCACGGCTGATGTAAAGTCAAATTTTCGACCACTTTATTGAGCACCTGGGGCCGTATATCGACAATAACGCGGTAAATGTTGACTTCCAAGTGATCCAGATGTCTGTGGTTTATCAGCGTAGACTAGTGACTTCACATATCCCCAAAGAGAGTAATCACAAGATCGCGGAGGCTAGTTCATAAGTCCAATATGCGAATTATGCGCTCATGGACTGTTTCCCACAATAAATTGATGGTGCCGCGCGATGTGTGACATTTTTTGGCATGAGTCTATTCATGGTAAAATGACAAACTGAACTGAGTAAGCTGTCAAATTGGCTGTCGCTGGAAAAAGTGTTGCCAATTTAAAAACCAGACCTCTAAAACAATTAAAATAAATAATTTGTTGCACACACAGGCGTTTGTGGTTACGTACCCCTCTTCTCACCTCCCTCACACCTTATCCCCTCGCCTTGCCACCCGAAACTGCGCTTACTGTTCTCTCTGTATACTGTGGCTACAGTAAGCAATTTGTATCTACGACGGCCTGAGTTTAACTACTTTTTACATTTATACAATGCAGCCGAAACCCAAACCATATATGCACACGTATGCAAATTACAAATCAAAATCCGACACACCCTACAATATTTTAAAAATATGTATTTTCGTCTCGCATGATTCAGCGATGCATTCACAATTTCCAAAATATCACATCAAATATCCCATATTCCCGAAACCGGTTTGGAAACCTCTAACTAAAACTTGCCGATTCAATTCTGCTTATACACTTTTTCCACGTTTGTACACGTTCCCCTATTGATGTCAACGTGTCAACGATCTCTCCAAGGGGATGAAACAATACCACTGTCAGTCGCCGCATCAGCCGAACAAAAGGCGGAAACATCTCGTTTGCTTGTTTGTTAAATGGTCCTGCAACGTCAGCGACGGACATGTCCCGCAAAGCCGATATTCTGTCACCCTAGGGATATTGAACGAAATTCAATGGAATTCCAGTAGCTTTGGTCTTTTTTAAAATCAGAAATTTGAAAGTGTTTCAATACACTTCTAGTTCATCCAGTAAGGAGAGCGCGGTGGAGCCGGATATGGAAAACAGTAAATTTAATTAATGGAAAACATTTAGTTAATGAATGGAAACATATTGCACGTTTCGTGACGAATATTTCAGAAAACATTTTTAAATTATGACAAAGTGGTATTCCTTATTCCCCATTACCATGATTTTTACCTTATTTTTGGTGTTACTCGTGAAATAATTCGGGAACTTTTTTTTAACCATGCGATTCTTAACGTATTTGACAGCCATGATGCAAAATATTATCAGTTTTGGCCGTTTTTCGTACAAATATGTTCGTCGAATACTGTGTGCATTTTCGAGTTTCCATTGCAGTGACTAGATATTAAGTTAATATGGTAACGTATTTAGATTGTTGATAAACTAAATTCGATACCAATATAAGTCATGCACTAAAAATAAATTTATTCTCGTTGACATTTTGTTGTTGGGAAATCCGTTACTTCCATTCCAAAAATATTGAAGTCTTGGGACAAGACAAAGGCGCGATGGACAACTTTTGGTGAATAAGCACATCTATCACTTTCTTGTTGATTTGTTCCGAGCTGAAATGCTGTCTCTTAGCATTTTTGGCACTTCAGAAAAATGCAATGGCATCTCAAAAAGGACGAGTCAGTGATGCAAAGATTTCATATATCGCTTCGAAATTATCCCATACGTCATCTGCCTTCAAAACTTTTGCCTGCAGCGACTGCCTCGTTAATGAATGCTGAATTAAAAGCATGTAAACATGTTCATGTCTCGCTGCGTGGGAGTCATTCCGGGTTCACGTTGACAATGGCCTGATCAACCGCTTCTCACTTCACACGTCCTCACCCACTTAACATAAATATTTATAACGGATCGCGACAGGACTTGAATGCAGCGATCATCTGAGCGTGCACCTTTCGTTGCTGTCGCGTTACCATCCGTTATCTGAATAAACTTGGATTAGCGACAGGGCTAGATTGTGCTATTGTCTCCAATACAATTTAAGATGTTTGTTTTCACAATCATTTATAACAATTCGCTGAATGCCTAGTCATTTTTAACCTGTCCGTAATATTAGGTACGTAGGACGGGCCATATAGTCTGATGCGTTCTGTGCGTTTTTGCATTTGTGCGTTTTTTTTTGTCTGTATTTCCGAAGACTTCCCGTGGTCCGGACTTAACCGAATTTGGTATGCAGCCTCCATGGATGACCCTAAGCACCACCAGCAAATTCGATCCGAGTCCAGCAGGTGCTTCTACAGGTGCACCTGGTTTACTTGTCCTCGAGGAGGATCTGACCAATAGGTAGAGCAAGCATAGCGTATATGGGAATTTTACGAGTGCATTAGGTACAATAAATCTAGCAATGTCTTTTTCACCATTACCACTTGTAAAATTATTTTTCTCCTTGTGACATAGGAATTCTTTTAAATATAGCTGAACAGCATTATTTACAAAGTTTTTGACAAAATTTAATGCAATACAACTGCTTGCCATTTCGCAACCTTCGACAATTCGACGGGGTCTGGCTACACAGGCGCTTTCTGCGGTCCGTTTTTTTAAGCTTAGGAATCTCCATATTGACGGGGCATTCTTGTCTCTCCGGAATGTGGCGATGGCAAGTCCGCTCGATCTCTATCTGATCGCTGACGAGCAGCAACTTGGACTGTGCCTAATGGCAACTTGGATCGCGCGACCGAATCAAACAAACGATGAGATGCCATCGCCTCACTTCGCCCCGTATAGCCACAGAAAAGAGGTTTATATATACACCAGATATGACACGCTTTTAACATCACTAGATTCAACATATTTTGTGTATAGCGAAACGACATGATTTTTTTATAATCAATCGTGTGGTTCGTGAAATTTTTTTTCGAAATTCGCATTATCATTCGTTGATGACCATTGCATGTTGTAATCGGCGACTAAATAGAGTCTGCAGATATTACAAGTGTTTTCGTGTCTTTTTCGAATTTCGAACAAATGCACTTAAGTCGACGATGCATGTAAAAAAAATTATACATATCTCATAGAGCATCTCATTTAAATGCGCCGAACGAAGACGGCTCGGCGCATATATGAGTAAATTAATAAAAACATGCTGTAGAAAATATTATTTTTGAAATACACTAAAATTTTAATGGAAAAAAATATCGATGGTACTGCAAGTTTAATGTACCTACCTATAAAGTTTATGTAAAAAAAACAAAAAAAAAGAAACATGCAATCATAAGTCATTTTAATAGTGAATATGGATGTAACTTGTACTTTGATATAATTGTTTTTGTCAAGAAAAACTATTTTATATAATATTCTGCCATAGGCATCTACTAGGTAGGTATATAACTATTTTTAAACGCCTTAATATTTTTTTGAGATTCTTGGTCCAGCTGTTTAGCGAGAGCAATATTTCAAAATATACACTAAAGTGAAAATTTCCTGTATAGCTCCCAGTCTTTTATTCTCAATTTTCCAATCTGGTTTGAAAAATCGGAAAAGCGAAATACTTAAGAAATGTCCCGTCATTTACGATTTTTTTCAGTTAGTAAAAATCATCAGTTAATTCACTACGACGGTTCAAAACTTGCCAAAAAATATTATAGTCGAAATTTACATAGGTACATCGTCGCCTTAATTGTTATCGATCCAGTAATCACTGTAACTATATATTACGAAGATTACGAAATTTAAATAAAAAGGCATGTCGCCTTTTGTTTATAACCGATGGTGATGGAATCTTGATAAATGCATTATCGATAAATTGGCCTTTCCGGCCAATATGAGACCAAAATCATACTGATGTCACTAGGTATTCGTCTGGCATTCTTCTTGTGTTAAGGGCCCTATAATCTTCGCAAGGATCCACGTCGCCGGTATTTTCGCCGGAAACTAGGAGAATTATGAAATCTAAGACTATCGCGGTTGCTTGACATTATAATACGATAAAACAAATTTACCGCATGAAGTTTCGGCGATGTTGCAACCGATGTAGTCCAGGGTAGACTGGACAAAGGCGGTTGTAACATCGCCGAAGCGTCGGGTGTTATAAACTAGGAGAAGTAGTTGTCCAAAGACTATTCGACAGTCTGGGGATTCCAAATGGAATCACTCCGCTTCTCTTCGGAATCAGAGATTTAGAGATTCGGTCAGTAGTGAATGATTTGAAAAACGATTCGGTCATTTCGAATCGGTGTTCAGTCAGACTAAAAATAGACACTTTTGTTTTGGATAGGATGATTGTCCGAACGAAGCAATGCAGGCCGATCGTTCGGTCACTGTTTAGTTTGGTTATGGCCTAGTTTAAGTATAATATAGAAGACAAGAAACTGGTAATGCATGCATATGAAAATACATGCTTACCAGCTCCCAACCGAATAATAGGTAGTGGTTTTATCTCGTTTCAACTATTTCTACTGATTTTCCCGCATTAATTTTTTATATTGCTCTGAATAAAGGAATTTAATCAGCCGGTACTCAACTAAGATTGAGTATTTATCACGAAGTTCTCACTTCCAGGTTTATTTGCATAAATTATGCATGCATTTAATCGCTTCCAGAAGATTTAAAAATGATTGAATGAAAGTCAAATTGACGCTGTGGACCACTGTTTTCATTAGTTTTCAGTTAGAATGTATTTAATCGCAGTTGCTTGCTTGCAGATTTACTAAGTATAGTTAATTTGCAGCTAAAATGTAGGTAAATCTGGTTACAATGGTGAGAGGAGGGGGGGGGGCTACTTCTTTATTAAAAAAACGGGATATTGTTTGGAGGAATGGCAATCATTTTTTATAGCGCTACAGCCAAATTTTTTTCCAAATTAAAAAAATCCAGGTCAAATTTGCCTGAAGCCCAACTTCTTCAGGGAAATATGAGCAATTTTTCATAAGGCCGTAGGCAGGTCGTTTTATGAAAATTAATTAATGGGCAAATTTGGCTAGGATTCCGCTTCTTCGGAGAAACGAGCTCTGGACAAATTTCTCTGGGCTCCGCTTCTCTTCGGATTTTTTTTATAGCGCAGGCCATTTTTTCAGAAAATTTACAGTTATTTGACATGTTTGGATGGGGTGCCGCTTCTTTGGGGAAACGTTAGTAATTTTTCATAGCACCGCAGGTAATTTTTTCGAAAATAACCATTTATCGGGTAAATATGGCGGCCCTGGAGCCATAGTCCGTCTAGGTACGTCACTGGGTCAATATCGTTGGTTTGATGTATTCATTCCAATAGGTCGATTGATTGAAAAACCGACCGGTGACTGCGCGATGAACTGTCGTTGTATTCAGTCAGTGACTGTTTGTAGAATGACTGAATCATTTTATAACAAATGATTCGTTCAATCGTCTTTATTTTGACACTTTGTCAAAATGACTGAATCAATTGTGAACGATACATCACTAGTGTCGGGTTGGCACTGTGCCTACTGTTCTTTAAGTTCAGCACAAACTTGGTAAATTCATAAAATAATTTTCGATTCCGGAGATAAATTCACATTTTCAATTTCTCATGATCTGATATACCGTGATATAAATGTGATTAATGCTTTACAAGTGGCTCCCCGAATGCAGACATCAGAGGAGAGGGTCGGTTGGAAGACTATAATAGCCTCCGTGTGAATATACATGACTTTAATCTGTGTCGAGGCCCTCCAAATGAACGCTCATTTTTTATTGACGATCTCCCAGCGAGCGGTGCATCGCAGCATCACTCATCGCGGAGACAACCTACTCAATCTCCGCATATTTACATGCACGCTCAAGGCGATCCAACCTCCACGAGACAGACTCCAAAAGGACATACATATTTCTGACATTCAAAATGACAACAGCGCCACACAACTGTAACGTGACGAGCCATCAGTGAATGCTATTGAACGATGACGAATGAAGGACGGGACAAGCTGATGCTACGGATCAACAATCAAATTATCAGCGCGGGAGCGCTTTTATAAAAACCGTATTATAAAAATATAAAAAAACCACATTAAAGAATGACAAGAAAATAAATTAAATTATCAGCTTTAACTCATCCAGGAATGTTTTCTTTAAACTCATCTTAAAAACATATTTTGATATTTGTAATGATTTTAAAGGCAACCATAAAATTCCATGGAAAAGCGTTCTACGGTTAGAATTCATTTAGCTTAGCTTTTTTCAATTAAAGTAAAAATAATAGCTACTCACGTCTCTTGCATCTTACGTTCACCAATATTAATATGGTTATTATATGGCGGTCCAACTTAAACCAGATATAAGAGAGTAGGAGGCCGAGGATCTAGAATTATGAGGTCAGTAAATAGTATGTATTGTTTTTGTGTATCTTTCTCACTTTTTTCGTCCACGATATTTAGTATATCTGATTGTTATAATCGTACCGTTTTTTGATGTTTCATTGTACACTGAAAAAAAAACAAAGAAGTGAGTTCTTCAAATAACGATCTTCGTGGCTAAAATAATAGTCTAACAAGGACCCGGTCCCGACCAGATGTGTCACTATGCCGGATAATGTATGGGGTCTGATCGACTTATCTGGCATTAATACACGCTGCATCTCTGCACTAAACTGACTCCATTATGTATCATTATTGTAACGCCATTGTGTTGCAGTGAGATACGTCCTGCCAATACTTTTGAAAGCCATTTATTACCGCAACGTCGTATCACCCGTAAAACCGCGAAAGCAGTGTGTAACACCATTTTTATAACTCAGTATTGCCAGGCAATCAGCAAGCTGTGATTTATGCAAGTATGTAGGGCCAGTGCTGCAATTCCGTGTCACCATGCAAACCGTGAACTGATCTCTTCATTACCAGTCATTCCAAGGGTATTGACCATTATTGAACTAACCAGCCAATTTTAGTATCGATCATCTTGGACGATACTAAAACGACTATATTGTTCGTGTCGATCGATCGCCATTACGTTTTAAATAGACAAGGTCGCCGTCTATTAACTCGCGAAAATACACTCACACATAGAAGTTGATACCATCAATAATAGCGTTTCGACGTGAGAATATGTTGAGATCCAGTGCAATGGTATTAAAGATATATCCTTGCGGAGAACTGTGTTATACCTAATCAAAAACTGACTAAGAATGTCTGTCCTGCGTAATCGAAACGTTAGCATACATATTTAAGACTGTAGTACAATAATTGCCCTAATTATTAGGGCTACTGTCTACGTAAACCGCCAGTCATACGCACGCTATTGTCATTTGACGATTGCTTGCATCTTGCGTAGAAACAAACGAAAGTGTGTCCATGGAGCGGCAACGTCGCATTTGCGTTCGTCATGCATTCGTCATGCAGCCCGTGCGGCAGCACGTCTCTACTACAGGCGTATTACGAGACGCAAACACATGTTTCGTTTACAAAATGACAGCCTCTGAAGTCAATTTTGTTCATTTTGTTTTGTTTTCAATAATTCTTTTTTTTTAAATATTAAATAATTAAATTTCCTATTTTTAAAATACGCCCGCTGTCATTTGTAGCTTGCATACATTCGTTAAATGATGCCGCCGTGGACAGTAGACCTTAGGCTGGTATGTTCCGTTTCACCATTGCTACTGCTGTAAGTTTTTTTCTCCTTGTAGGTAT
>JAOPUG010000036.1:5867345-5878325 GCA_027564375.1 Micropterix facetella | reverse complement strand
ATATAGGTATACATATATATCAGATTTATCAATTTACCATTTATTGCTTTGCCTTGTTTGTTTTGGTACGAACGGTTTTAATGTAGGTGTGAACGCGTGCTTAGATTGGTTCCGATCAAGCTATAGGCAAATTTATAACACATTAGTGATCGAGCTACTGAATGATATGGTGATGTAATCATCACATTAAAGGTCATATTACTATCATTGGCCCATATGTCCACAGCGCTGAAATCTTTTTTGATCATTGCAGTCGTAAGATGTTTTGGATGTCTTATAGATATTCACATAATTGGCATACATAGGGATGTACGAGTGGTTTGTCGTGGTATAAAAATAATGGTATATTATGCGAATTTTTAATATGTTAAAATGCAACTGTTAGGTTCTGGCGCTACAAGACACAACTGAGGATTTACAGTCAGCTTACTCATAAAACCGAAAGGGTTACGACTTCAATATATAAATATAGATTCGAGGTCATCTATTATATTTAACGTGTAATAATAGATCGAACGAACGCGAACAATATAGTCATTTTAGTATCGTTTTTCAAAGTATTCCAAGATAGTCATCTTAGTTGGCTGGTTGTTTTAATTAAGGTGACTGCCCCTGGAAGGACTGGTAATGGAGGGATCATTTGACGGTTTGCATGCTGACACGTTATTGCAGTACTGGTACTTGAATAAATAGTAGCTTGCTGATTGCCTGGCAATATTGAGTTATCGCAATGATGTTACACATGACCTACTTTGAAAGCGCATCTCACAGCACCACAGTGGCGTTACATACAATAATGCTACGTAAAGGCAGTCAGTTTAGTGCAGACATGCAGCGTGTATATACTGCCAGACTTGTAAAGTCGGCAACGACGTTTTATATCCATCGAAACCTAATAAAAATAACTAGCGAAAAGATTCAATAGATTTGGAGAAAAACCAAAATCTGACTTCTATTGTCCTTCGTACTGACTCTTCGCTACATAGCTATTTAAGATCACCTGTGATGGTTTCAGATTCCCACTCTGAAACCATGTGTCGATTCTCCTATGTCGATTGCGATGTTCTTCGATCAAAATAACATTTTGCAAAGGCGAAGTAGAATATATCACAACAGATCAAATCTCTCGAACTAATGGAGAAAAAACAAATATTTGCGTAAAATTATTTGTATGTATAGGTATCCGAAAGAAGTAAAGTACATATCTAATCCATGGCTATAGAGCTAGTAGTTTATGAATCATATGATTCTATTTAGAAAATTTTAAAACGTCGTGTCATTGCTAAAAAAAATCATTACGGTTATGAGCAGCGGGGCGGTGCTCTCTGCTCGTTCATCCCCTCGCGGCAGGGTCCGCCTAATTCGTCCGGACGTATTTTATCGAGCGCACAAACTCCACGTAAATTGCTAGGATATAACGCAACTCGCTCCTATAAATTTCCGTCCGTCTTTTGTCCCCTCGCGGCCGGAGAGGGGATGATAGAAGCGGCCTTATCGCCTCCAGACGAAGCTAATATGTTATTTTTATACCGGTGGAATGTATCGAGAGGGTGGCCGGGAGAGTGCGAGGGCTAACGGCGTGTTCAGGGTGAGAGACAGGGACGAAGCAACGCGTCTTGGTACACATAATAATACTCAACTCCCAGCGGCGAGAGCGAGACGACTAGCGCGGATGCGGTTGTCTCTATCCGGCAATTAGCCCTTTCGTACTTCCACTTCTGACGATGTCTGCCATCCATTTAGGACCTAATCAGACAAGATAATAATAAACTGCCAGCGGCAACTCCCGAACTTTCTTCCGTTTTGGCGAAATGTCGGCAGCGATTATGACGCCACGATGAAGAGGGTGAAAATGATCGCAGACGTCAAATTACGCGGCGGAATGGAAGATAGAATTCTCACAAAAAATCATTGCAAGATACTATACCTACAAACGAAGAAGAAAAACAAGAGAAATATGAATAACTCGCTTTTAAAAATAAAAATTAGGTTGCAGAAATAATGTAATAACAAAAACCGAGCAAAAAAAAGCCATTCAGCAATAGCTCACAAAAGAGGATGGAGTAGAACATCTCCGTTTTCTTCAGATTAGTCGTACTACTTCAGCCACTGGTATACTAACGGGCATATAATGGTTGTGGGATAGGAACACCTGCTCTTTAATCGGTGAGGATGTGGAAATTATGAACCGATGTTAAAGAACCTTAAGCTAATATTGAAAGCGTAAGTGAGTCTGGACTTAAGGTAAAAGAAGCAGAATAATATTTTTTCCCCTCACTTTCAATTCTTAGATTTTGTGGCAATTTTTTTGGCATATCAAAGAGATTTATTGTAATAATATATGCTTGTAGTGGCCACACCTACGTTTGTCATTGTGCACCGTGAACGCCGAAGGGATCACACGTGTTTGTTTCTCGCCTATGGCAGAACAAGTAATAATCGACGAAAACTGCGGCTACGTATTCTATAGCTATGGAGTGGATAAATGAAAGATTGATTGAGTTTCTGGAAATACTTCAAACTGAACCATGTTTATGGGATCCGCGACATAAACGTTGACACTTATATAATACAGCGTCTGCGTCCATATTGATTTGTGAAACATTTATCGCCGTTTTCTATGATGATTATGGGCGTTGGCGTTACCCGTGTTACCACTCAGTTTATCGCGTTAATTTGAGAAAAAAATAATGCCGGTTTTTATCGTGATTATGGGCATTGACGTTAACCTTTGATGTGGTCCCACCATAAGGGCTGATCAGTATCTACTATAAGAAGTTATACTGACTTTCTTCTTTTAATCTGGCAAAAAGAGCAATAAACAAAATATATGCCCTAGAGTGCCTTGAAATCATATACTATCGTCGCCTTTATAGTCCGGTAATATAGTTATATCGGAATATACTCCGTTTTCGTTATTCTAATCGATAGTTTGTCATTAGACATTATTTTCATACAATGCGTTTTAAATACGCGTCAGATGTCATTTTTTTCAATCTAGCCAAATCCATCACATATTCAAATAAAATGTGTAAAAAGTTTCTACCCCTTCTACGAACTCGCGAGAACATTAAAACTCGTAAAAACAACATTAGAACTCGTGAGACGCGCAGAAGCGTATTCCAAATATTTTTACACAGTTACAACGAATCACTCATTTACGTTTAGTAAATAACTTTTTGCAGCCATCACTCCGTGACCTACACACATAATTTGAAATAACCTATTTTCAACTTCAAAACTTGGCAGGGGGAAACCCAAGGGTTTGGCAAACTTCAGCCCATATTATTATTTTGTCTTCCTAAAAAAATGCCGCAAGTCGTTTTGTGCAGTTCATCGCGCAGTTCGTCCTCTCGACCGATAGATGTCGTATAGAGGTCATTTTGAAATACCTCTAACAGTATGTATAATATAGTATGTTCAGGCTAGTCTAAAACAACTAATCATCTTTAAGTAAATATATTTATTTATTTTTCCTATTTCCATTGTTTATTCCGTTTTAAGCTCTATAACTGCAAAAAAAAACAGATGTATGGGTACAATTTGTATGGCAGGTACCCCAACTGTAGGTGGTACAGATCTGAAAATCAACTGGGCTCTGAGCATTGACCATAACTATCGGTTGGCGAAATAAAATTTTAAAGTGGACGTAGTTTACTCGAGTCATTGTGCATAGTAATATCCACATTACCAGACAGTCACAAATTTCTTTTTGGTTTAGATGGACTAAAAGATTGTGAAACGTCGAGAAAAGTCTTTTTGGATGTTTTAATTTCATGTCCTAGAGTCCATCTAAACACAAAATATATTGTGTCTGTCTGCATGTGGAACGCCGAGAAAAGCGTTTTTGGACGATTTGATGTCGTTTGTTCGTACGACTTCTCCCCCCCCCCCCCCACACACACAAAATCCAAAGTGAATATTGTGGATGAAGTCCGGAAATTGTGGATTTTGCATTTATGATTTTTTAATCTAATCTAAAAAACTGCATTTATGATTTTTTTGAAAATTTGAAAACAAAAATTAAATAAATATATTCGGCTTGAATTCTTGTAATTCTTTTAAGTTATATTGCACTATTTCTGTCTCCTCTACATCGGCGTTGTTTTCTTCCTGCATGCACAAAATGTATCAATAGCACCTATAAGATTCTTCATGTCATCAAAATTCTTAAACTCCACCTCGCATCCCAAATATAAATCTTCTCTCCTATCTCTAGTCGAATCAACCTTATGGTGCAAATTGGCGTATCGGATGCGTCGTGACAAAGCCCTCTCTTCACTGTCACAATATTGTTTGTGCGATTATATCCGGTTAGGTGGGACTCTATTGTTGCTTAGCTCTATGGTCTTGAAACGTGTTCCATTTTTTTGTCAAGGGTCTTAGGCTTTTGTCACGTTGATCGTATATCATGTAGAACGGTGATAGTGCGACGCGTGATAGGGCTGGCAGTTTATTTATTTCTGTGTCTAGTCACTTTTATAATTCGTAGTCTTACTCTATGGGGTGATGCTGATAAAAATATATTTTGTTATTTAATGATTGTATACCTTTTCAGATTACCGAATTGTTTAGCTGTTTACTTTAGAGGGACGTTGTTTCTCTGAATGGATGGGTCAATAACCCTCTTGATCTTACATAATATTTAAAAAAAACCTTAAATAATTCCATAGAGATGCACAAAGATAATCATCTCGAAAAATGGGCTTTCCTGTCAACAAAAGGCAATTATCGGAAAGTATACGAATGTTTCTGAAATTTTTAAATCACTTAAAATAACTTTCTTGATGATATGCCAGGGAGAACGTGGTACAATCTATATCTTCAGTTGCACCCTAATATTTCTACTTGCCTGTTAAGAAACGCTTTTAACAGCAAGCTATACAAAATTAGTTTTCGGAAATATATTCATTCTTGGCGACTACCCAGGAGATGCTAGACATGGTTAAAGTTGCGACAAGAATACTTAACTACGATGAGACCGCATTTTTCATGTCACCCAAGGAGAATAGATCCTAGCGAAGTAATGATAAGAACTAACTAAATTTTATATTTTGGGCTAAACATATTAAATATTTTACATTATAGCTTTACAGATATATTCCTAGGGTAATTCGATAATAATATATCAATAATTGGGTTACCGACAGTCACAGGGGTATGTCGATAATAGGAACGATTGCTCATTTTTCAGAAAACATTTTTTTTTAACTAACGGGTTCCAGTAGCTAACTGACGGCTATACAATCTCATACAATATCTAATTGTTTATCAGACTGAATGAAAAGAATATCATTGTAGAATCAAGATTGTATTATATCTATATAATACATCAAAAGTAATGTTTGCCGAAAAAGTGTCGATAATAGGAGTGTTTACCTTAATATAATCATAAATTGGTAGGTGTCACTCTTATAAGTAGAACCTAAATTATGTCATTTAAGAGACCTTTTCAAAGCCTTCTCTCCATAAAAACGCAGAAAACTGTGTGCAACTTTGTTATTCAGTGTTTTTTGGATATATTTAAATAGATATTATGTTCATTTTAAGGACATCTGAGCTTATAGGGAGGAAAAAAAATATTTCTTGAAAAACCAGAGATATTTGAAATTCTATTTAAAACTAAATTTATTATCGGAAAAACGAATTTCAAACATTAAAGTTGTTTGTGGATTTTTTGAATATCCGAATTCCAATAAGTTTAAATATCCTATAAATAAATATATTTATGTATAAAAATCAGAAAACGATCGATTAATAACCTCACAAATACCTCACAACCGTGGTATACAGTCTGAGTAAAAGGAGCCCTTTTAAGGATATACCCGGACGATAAAGGGCCAGTTCTTCACACTTAAACACTAATATAAATTACAATCCAATAATGTAAAACGATAAATACAATAATTAAAAGCCAATATATAAACACAGATGTATGTTGCATAACACTCAAAAAATCACGTCACAAAATATTCACGAATATATATGTGTCAAGATAAAATTTACATAAAAATACTTAGACCATACTGAAAGTTCCTGGTTTCTGATAAAGTAAAACACTTATAATATTTATAATATATTTACTGATTTCCAAATAATTCTTGACAATTTATACTCTTTGAAACCATTGAGAATTGGCCTAGTCTTCAAAGTACACCCAACTTTCGGTTCGTAATAGGTTTGTAACATTATACCCAGCTTGTCTCATGTTACGATATCATATAGTGCTAATGATTGCCCTCCGTCAAATTTATTTATCATTTTATCACACCACTCTGTCGTTTTTGAACTTCCGCTAACTCATGCAATATCGCTTCCGAACTTTCATGTGTATTTTGCACTTGGTTCATGCCAATGTTCAATGTTGTCCGAATTTGTTGACATGTAATTTTTTTATCCGATTGAGCTGTCGTACAGTATCATTGTTAGTTTTTGTGGCCGTTGTCGCCGGCCGGCCTTCGCGTGAATTGTCTTGGAGTAGAATAGGTCCACATTTGAATTCATTATACCAGAAACACACAGAGCTACGAGATTGGGCTTCATCACGCTAATTGAAGTCTTTGGGAACTTTCTTGTTGACTTAAACCACAGCGAAGCTAGTAAAAAAATATATAAAATTTTCTTGACTTCAATCCATTTTTACTCATCCAAAGCGCAATTTTCAAGATACTCGTAGTACCACAAAGAATAAACAAATGACAGACGTAAAAAATAAAACGTAGTCTACAGTCAAAGGGTTCCATTTTCAAAAATAGGAATTACTTTTTAATAGCTTTAACGCAAGTAGCCAGTTCCAGAAACTTTCAGTATGCCCCACGTATTAATATACCTAAAAATAAACCAGAAAATAAGAATAGAAATAAATACAGGAGAACTTTTCGATGTAGTGCAACTTTTGGGGAATAGACAGATTTTCTTTTCCGTAAAACAAAAAAATGACATTACAATAAAATATACATTTATTTTCATTTGTCATAGATAACATTTATTCTTCATAGATAGCGATCTCGCCAATTCTCTTTCGACATTTTTTGTAAGGCCGGTGGAAGCTGCGGGATCCAATAAATAAATTAAAGAAGACCAATTAATGTGTGCCACCCCTGCTCATTGCATCGGGCCCACACAGCTAGCAGCCCTAATAAAACGCCTTGGCCAAAAACAAAGGTGTTCCGGGTAGACCTGCGGGTTCCCACACCTGGCGCTTTGACTTCGATCCTCGCCAGGATGTCGTGATTTATTGACAGATCACCTTCTCCTTCGCACGTGCCGAAATCGTATCGTTCCGTCGCACAGGCTCCACTTTTCCTCGGGTCATTGTCCCCAGTCTATCAATAGTTAATGTCCTATTTTTACTGCACGTTTACGGCACAAAAAATGTAAAATGGGACCGCACGTTGTGGTTGGCTTGTGGAGGATTTTGAATATGTCAGGAATTAGAGAGTTGAAGAGAGAGTCGAAATGGGGGTATGCAGAACAACCCCGATTATCCGGATCAATTGGGACTAGAGCAATCAGTCGCACCCATATGTAGTAAGTACTTTAGATAAATAAAAAAATAACAATATTAAATTGAAAGAATGAAAACAATCTCAAAATGAATCGATTGGCATGAAAAATGAAATAATGATTTTTTAAATACAAAGGTTTTCCCCAGAAATTCTTAAATACAATTTTCCGTACTACATACCTCCACATGTTTCTTTAGATTTCTTAAAAAAAATAGGTTTTCAAATTTGGAAATGGATGGTGCTTCTTGTGCATGTAGGTACATTGCATGTGCATGCTGCTTTTATATTGCTTGTGCTTGGGCCATTAAAAACAAGTCTGCTAGGAGGCTTTCTTGACATTGCTTGCCATAATTTCTTTGGTGTTGGGTGCCGCATGAAAGGATCTGTTTGATATACGTGGAAGTCCCACAGTAACGCTATTTCGGCCGTTCCAGGTTCCTTGTTAAGCATATTGCATCTTTTGCCAGCGTTTGTAGTTAATTGTCTGATTATTTAAGATAACCTAACTAACCTGGTATACATGAATTCAGATAACTACGTCGACCAAAATAAAAATCATAATATAAACAGGATTTTATTGGTTATGACGAATTTGAAGAAGTTTAAAAAAATATAATACTACTTTCCCATTAGAGGTCCTCGTTTCTCCTCCGCGACCATGATTTATCTAATATCTAAAATGCACATAAATAAACGACCGCATTTACAGTATTCATGAAATCATTGAACTGATCATCTCAACCAGGAGAATGTACAGTTCAAGAAGTGCAGAGTAACGACATTGCTGGCTACAAAGTTTGGTGGAAGTCTTACTATTAAAAAAATGCTTTTTTGGAGGAAACCTCTGGAAGAAACGTAGTCACAGTAAAAAAGTGCGGATTGGGATTACCTCTTTGGATACTTCGAAATAAATTCTGTAAAACCATGCAGAGTAATAAGAAATTATTCCAGGTCGACCGAGACCAATCACTCGGGTCAATCGAGAAGAGACAGCACCCATTGAATTTAAAAAGATGCAATACATACAAAAAGTCTCGCAATATGTTGATCAGAGATATATAGATTTCTACGAGGAACTTTTGCTAAGGCCATTTTGGAAAATGTTGTGGATGACGATTAGTTTATTACATATTTCTTTTTCTATCCATAAAAGTAATGATAAATTAAGGCAAATACAAGCTGCAAGTTATGATTTAGTGTTTTTCTTTGAAATTTATTATTTGAATATACCTTCTCTAAAATTCAAATTTTAAATTTTTTCATTCAAACAAATTGTTGTTTTGAAAGGGTACTATTTTACGTACCTAATTCAAAATATAATTTCTCGAAAGAAGAGTACATATTTTTTTCCTAAATAAATAACTGCGTGGAATCACATTAAGTTAATAATGTCTGAGGAAAGTTTTACTGGAAACAGTTTTTATCGATTTTCTCAGAATGAAACATTTTGGACTGCTGCCCTTTAAAGCAATCGATTTGGCCTATTGATGGTATGAAATGATCACTTAGCAAGAAATTCAATGGATAAGAGACCAAATCTGCCTAATTAACAAAACCGGAGAAAGATGTGGAAAACTATGATACGTATAACAGAGGGGGAATGAGAAGAACTAGCAAGAAAAAAGGAAACTCCAAACGAAAGCCCCAAAATATACAAATTAAAAGAAAGTTGTATGAAGCTGATGATGTGCAGAATAAACATTGAAACTGTGGAAAAGAAAATCATTATTCTGCTGTCCTTCACTTTAATTCCCAGCTTCCCTATATTTCCAAGGTTGCTTTGAGTTAGCATCGTGACTCTTAGAGTCTATTATGACATAAGATTTTGATTGCTAAGAATTAAGCTTCATACAAGCAGAAGTTGATACTGAAAATGGTTCGAAGGCTGCTTTCAACAATTTGATGCATTGTGTGTCTGATCTAAAGAATTTAAAGATATAATGATCAAATGATAACACAGCTGCAATTCGAAGAAAGATCTAGAAATTAGAATTTTACATTGAAGAGAATCACGCTAAATAAGGAACAATAAATCGAAATACATATGTATGTATATGATAGATATACAAAGCCATAAACTGTATAACTATAGGTATGATTTATAGACATCCATCAGGTCATAAATATTAACACGGTTAAAATAGCATTGTGGTGCGTCGTATTAGAGAGAGCGGGGCACTAAAATCTCTTCTCTTATTGACTTTGACACTGCGTGTCATTTCCGAGATGAATTATTTATTTTAAACGAGGAGCTGCCTTCCCGTCGCTCACGGTTTTGTGTAGTTGCAATGCGTGTAAGGCGGGCACACACGTAGGCCCTTCGTCCAAGACGCTACTATAAACAAACTAGTTAGGAACTCAGATCAACAATGAGTAGCTTCAATGTCACAGCACTATTATTTCAATGGCGGCCCGTACACTACCTAACCAATTACAAACTGGTCGTTGATTGTACACAAGATATAAATGGTGTGGGTCACGTAAGCGGATAACGTTTAGGCAAGTCATCATCAACATTTAGTCATTCTGTAACTGTCTTATCATACCTAAAACAGAGTATGTGTACATATAGCAAAGTAAGGACGTGCGTCACAAGTGTAGTGGAAAGAAATCAAGACTCAACTCAAATAACATCAATAGTTGATTGAGGAGGCCAACGCACATGATTAACGAGGGAATATGCAGCCGAGATATGTGAATACACAGCACGATTCAATGGGTGTCTGTGCAAGCGAGTGCGATAGATGGATCACGCGAATAATCAATCGAGGTGATGTTACTTATGCAGTTATGCGTGGCCTCCTCAAATGCTCCGTACTTCGAGGTCGTGGTCGCTTAGAAATGAACATACGCTGCAATATTTAAGTATATTTCAATAAAGATATAAATCAAAATTGTACACCAGTAAAGTGAGCAACACTTTGTTAGCTGTCAAAATATATTTAAACTTAGCAAGTTTTAAAATTCAATATAAGGTAGGCAGAGGTCTACGGAAAACGGCAAGTGGTCTTTAGGGCAAAAAAGTTTGGGTAACTCCGCTTTAGACTATTCTTATAATATTAGTCCAAATATTTGTAATAAATATAGGTAATTTTTAATTTGCTTATGCGATGTGTTATTTTGGCGCTTTTTAGATTAATACACTGCTAACACAACGCAGTATAGTGTAAAGTGAGCGCCAGCATTTAGCAAACGTAGTAACGGAAACCTATCCAGCTGGGCTGCAGAAGACACGACACTATCAACTATCAATCATGTTGGGTCCCCTCGCCTTCTCGTATATGCAACAAGCAAATGTTTACGTCGCGAATGAGCAACGACACCGCCGAGGAACTATTCAATCGGCCCTGGGCGACGTAAATAGCGTAATTTTATAGCAAACCACCGCAACATTAATAAAGCGCAACATCAATTATCGTAACTGTCAAATAAAGTGTAAATAAAATCGGGCAGGTATCCACTTATACAAGGA
>JAOPUG010000036.1:5814323-5829791 GCA_027564375.1 Micropterix facetella | reverse complement strand
TGAAATCTTTGTTTAGTTTGAGAAATTAATATATCTAAACAGCAATAGTATACATTGACTTTGAAATAGGATTCCGGATCTGAAATTCTCTCATCTTGTGATAACTCATCAAAAAAACGCTTCGCTATCTTTCGCCTTTTGTTTTTAAAAACAGTTGTTACCCTCCACTCTTTTGCTAAATCTTTGGACTCATTTAGCAAACTATTGAATGAATTTTGATTTCTTAATTCGCACAGTCTATTCAAAAGATTACTTAATAAAATACTAGTTTTCTGTAAGTCATTATTTTCATGCTGTAGAGCTTTAGAAACAGGATTAATGATTTCAAATAGTGAAGAAAAAAATGTGACAAGCACTAAGAAATCATAACTATCTAAAATGTTAATTATATTTTTATATTCTTCACGTTCATCTATTTTATTCGAAATTTAATTTAGTTGGTACAAAGTTTTCATGATTAATAAATAATTTTTCTTTACCGCTAATATAGCGTCGTTCCTTGAAGACCATCTGGTAGGACATACTTTTTTAAGGGTAATTAAATATTTTTCAGATGAATCGTCACTTAACATTGCCCAGTGTTTTATACTATTGCCAAAAAATGAAAAAAAATTGGGAAGTTTTTATTGATTTTTGCTTACGCACGTTGGGGGCCCCCGTGGCCCGGGGCCCCGTATAATTGATACGGCAGATACGGCGGTAACTACGCCCCTGGTGTTTCTATGTATGTAAATTAAATTAAATATTTTTTCACGATCATAATCATAGGTTTATATATTGACTAAAGAGGCAAAAGTGTAGAAGAAGTCATATTATTGACTGTTTGTATAAGAGTGTTTTGCATGGGCTTAACACGGAGTGGTAAATTAAGGCGACGATATATGTAAAAAAACCTCATACAAATCTCATAAGAACATCTCAGCTCTCTCGGCGGAAGACGGATCGTAGCATTTGTATGAGAAAATTAATAAGAACGTGCTGTAGAAAATATTATTTTAAAAATATTCTGTTTTATTAAGCAAAAAAAAACGATGGCACTGCAAGGTTTAAAGTATATAGTTTATGTAAAAAATATCAAAAATAAATAAAAACAAGCAATAATAACTAATATTTAATAGTGAATATGGATGAAACTTTTTTTTATCAAAAAACTTATTTTTTTAAAAAAATCCGTGATAGTCATGTATTTTATGGCTATTGTTTAAATGCACACTATTTTTTGAGTTTCTTTTTCCAGCTGCTTAGGGCTAAAGATGGGTTCAAAAAATAATCTAAAATGAGAATTTCCTGTATAACTCCCAGATTTTTTTATTCTCAAATTTTCAATGGTTTTCGAAGAATCTGCAATAGCTATATACCTACTTAAGAAAGGTACCCTTAGTTTTGACTTTTTTAGTTGGCTAACATCAGTTCAATTAGTTCACTACGACGGTTCAAAAATTGTCAAAAAATGTAATCGTCGAAATTTAAATAATTGTAAAATGTTATAAAGTTTCTGTAGCGAATTGAGTAAAATTATTGAATTGTGGACTGGATAGGGAAGGACCGAGTGATTTCCTATGTATCTTGAAGTTCTTATTCGTGGATTTATTCTGATTCAAAATCACCGCAATCGAGTCAATTTATATCGATAAAATTATTCATGTTACCTGCAATCTGTTGGTCTGTCAATCGCCTGCGGTATCGAACTTTGCAGCGAAAGTTGAAATTCTTGATGAATATGTAAAATCTGCATGAATAATAATAGGCAATCGAGTTCATGATTGATCGCTAGTTTTAATCAGTCTATATCACCACAGGATCATATAAGCGATAGAATCTTATCGGCAATCTAAGAATTGCGAGATGATTTAGAAAAACAGCGCGATGACTTGATAAAAATCAAAACGGAAATCTAAGACGTCAAAATTCAACTGGGCCATATGAAAGATTCGGTTGATGGCTGTAGATCAAGAACTCTAGTGTGAAAGATAGGGTTTAACTGCACAACATCAAACTGGAGAAGATAGGCCATTATGAAGGTGAAATGGCCCAGGTGCAATCCGAAATCATCAGGTTGAGGTCTTAATACAACAAACGGGAAGACTGGGATCGGTTTAATAATCTAGAGATAATCAATGTACCTGAAGTAGCTGAAGAAAAATACACCAACGCCGTAATAAAAATTGGCAAACTCGTTGGAGTTAATCTAATTTCGGCTGACAGCACGACAGCAGGTCTCGGTATGTATTGTGCACGGATAAAGATTTATACGAATGATCATCTCTCCCCATACTACCAGAACATAGTTATGAAGGAACACGAACTTTGCAAGCAATGCAATTCGCAGTTTTTATGGGTTCGTCAAGAAAGCATTCACGCGAGAATGATGGAGAACGCACCGGTATTAACAATATCAACTTCGACTTCTGATATGCCCAAGATTTTTTTAAAAATAATAATATAGGCTTTGGTGAATGAAACTGTTCTGCATCTTGCTAATCGGTGCCGATTAAGGTGTAGAAACTCGACTCTGTAGAAAATATGGTCGAGTTTTTATGATCATTCAACTTTCAACGTTCTCCACCACCTTTCCAAAAAACACACAGTGCGTCGGCAATATTTATATCAAGAAACCACCTGAGGGTGAGCTGCTCTTAATTATACTTTATCTGATGTTCAATCGGTGGACGCCTTTGGTTCAGTTAACAAATATTGGTTAATTCAAAGTTACTTTTATTTAAAGCGATGTGAATCCGAATGGTCCGGTTGGTCTCATGCTTGCGCGTGGCACGGTTGCCAGTATAACCAGTTAAAATTTCATTTTTTTTAATTGCATGTAAATATGCTTATTATTGTTAGAAAAATAGGTAATTGCTTTTCTATTATTATTTTTTGCAACAATTTTATGCCAACAATTTAATATTCCTGCTAGCAGACACTGTGAATTGAAGTTAAATTTAAATAATCTGTTAGCAAGTGGCAAAGCTGCTATGCAGCAAAAGTACCGCTTGTAAGCCAGCTAGCGCCCAACAGATCGATGCTAGATTTGCGTTACCCGATCCGAGCTGTCAATCGCGGGTCGGCCGCGGGTCGAGCATCGTTATCACGGGATTATCGCCCGTCGGCCGGGCGGCGGAAGGGCGACGCTGGCGCGGCGGGAAGCTGAGCGGATGGGATTAGTCCGGCCCTGGAGACCAGTATCTGGATAATTGAAACACGATCCTGGCGATATGTTTCGGCTGATTCGCGGATTGTGGCTCTTCGGTCTGCGCTAATTGAATCGGATGAAGAAGATTCAGATTTAACAATAATTCAGTGTAGGCTACAGCTATACTTACAGGATAGTAATGCAAAAATCAAAGATTCCTGAAGGCCAGATCCAGACCAGAAAATATCGTTCTGATATACGAACTACCTATTTAAAAACTTTATATTATATTTAAATATATACATCTAAATATATACAAAGAGTCGACATATATAAATACTATGTCTTATGTTGATAACTCAAGAAGGTAGCAAATCTGTAACCGTAAACCCAGTTTGCGGGTCTAAACCCGGTTGTTAATTATAACCCTTTTTATATGATGACCGTCCACTGTGTCCACTGATTGTATCTCTTGACAGTGCTTTCTATCATTTGAAACACTATGCTAAATTAGTCATGAACAATTATATGATTTCAGATGACGTATATTAAGTCCTTACCTATAAAATGGCCGTTCTATATCGAAAAAGAAAAACATTTTTTTAGAAATAATAAATTTAATCAATTGAAGTGTGTACCAATGTTATCGATGCACTTCTGACATTTTATGGAAAGTTCATTGATTCTTTTGCTAAAAAAAATCTTGGAGTGAGAATCACTGAATTCTTTGAAGGCCGTTATGGATGCCTCATATGATTTTTTTTTCCTAATAAGGAACTCTAATTTGGTAGTGTGTGGTCGAACGTTTTCATGAAGGAGCAGTGGGCTAGAGCAATTGACCAATTTCGGTTGTTGAATGGCGAGCTTTTCCATCATCGTATGCAATTGTTGACAATTAAATACAAATCTGCAGTAATTATCTGTCCTGATCTCATGAAGCTGTAGTGGATAACATCAGCACAGTTTCACCAAACACTAACCAGAATCTTGTTTTGAGTTAACTTTTGCTTGGAGAAAGTTTTGGCCGGTTCTCCAGGGTTTAGCCATTGTGATGTGAACATTTTCGATTACCATATAGGATCCATTTTTCATCACAAGTGACAATACGATTCAGAATCCCCTATTATTGTGCCGGTTGAATAAAGTAACGCCGCACTCGACGCGTGTTTGCTGATGGGATTTACTCAATTCATGCGGTACCCACTTTTTGAGTTTTTTGACTTTCCCGTTTTGACGCAAATGAATTAAATTTGTTTTGTCACTTACAACGAATGCTGCTGCTGACTCTGACGCGGGTTGTGACGATTCCGCTTCCACTATCGTTTTCAATTCTTCATTGTCGACTTGATTTTCCGACTGTCAACGCCCCTCGTTCTTTAAATCAAAATTTCCAGAACGGAAACGTTGGAACCAAAACGCGCCGTGCATTCGTTAATGGTGGCTGGCCCGAACACAGCATTAATTCTTCGAGCTGTATCTGCAATGCTGGTGCCAAGGCGGAACTCATATTAAAAAAATATCGTGATATATTAACTTTTCCATAGTCGTTAACAGAACGATGCCAGAGCAAAATCAAATGACGCGAAAACAAATTAATAAATAATTTCGAAACGGAATTTCATTAGCTTTAATTTGACATGAATTTGAATTTGGAATTAAAAACAAACACTAGATATTTTGAGTTCAAAGTTGGCAGTATTGAGAATCGGCAATGTCATAGGTAAGGCATATTGGAATATTGCGCAGGCATAGGGATTTTTTTTATATCACGTCCTCTACACCAAGTCGTCGTAATTTGTTAGACAATTTCAGATACGAAATTATGGCTATTTTTATGATTTATTGTACACCGGGTATTCTAAATGACGAAGTGGTTGACTCTCATGTTGATAGATACAATTAGAATAAATCGAGGTGGTGATCCGTCAAGAACTCTACTCTGCTCTGTATCCTTTCACCGAACATCGCCCTTATTTTCGTAGCATTTCGTAGCATTTGTAGCATTCCTTGTAGCAAAAAGCTACGCTGAGAATTTGGAACTCTTTTTGAATTTCGCTTCGTGTTTAACAATGTTACGTTATGAGTTTTGGCCCGTCCGTAGTATCACGTAGGACAGGCCATATAGTCTGATGCATGCTGTGCGTTTGTTTGTTTGTACTTCCGAAGAGTTTCGGTGGTCCAATCCTAACCAAATTTGGTATGCAGCCTTCCTAGGTCACCCTAAGCACCACCAGGTGGTAGCAAATTCGATCCAAGTTCCACAGGTGCTACTGCAGTTGCATCCTGGTGGTAGAGCAAACATATCATATATGGGTATTTTTGGAATTATAGTGACGAGAGAAACTTGTTGGAATAGGTTTTAAGCCATTTTGGATAAGTCAGGAGTTACTAACCACGGGACGGGCCAACCCTGCCAATGTGTATCTCTACTTTTCCTTTATTATTACTTGCAATTAGTTTTTCCTTCCTACTTTTTTCAAAACCCTAAGACACCTAGATACAGGGAAACATAGGGCAGAACGGGATAGCGGGGTAGAATGGGAAATGGGATTGACTCATGTCACGTCCGCCCAAATTGCCCAATCGCACACAAAATGTTATTTTTCCGGGCGGTTTAAATTCTCACGAAATTTCATACTTTGTTCTAAAAATCGTTCACACTAAGTCGAGATAAGTTGTATGAGTTCTTTTAATTGGTGGAAGGAATGTTTATTCATTAAACGTATTATTTATATCAACGTAAGTTTAAATTTTGTAAAGGACGGAAAACAAAATATAGTGGCGGAAACTTGTGTAATGTTGTGAAATTTAGTTACGGTTACCCCATTCTGCCCCACTTATAAGAATGGACAAAATGTCCTCATTTTTAATTTGTAACTTATTTTGTACAGTTTTTAATTTGTTTTCTTGGATGAATAATAAAATCAAACGGTGAAATGGTGTATTTGTTTCCAAACAGTGCTTTCTTTTTTTCATTTAAGCCTTCATAATTAGGTTTAAACGTTAGCTACCCCATTTCGTCCCGGGTTCTCGTATTCTTACTTTTTCCGTGATCGCTCTCTCCAAGTAGGATTGACGTTGAAACAAAATTATCGTATTTTTGGAGGATTGTGAGAAGCAGCATCGAACAACTCTTTTGCGGTTGTGCATCACATATTATAATATTTCCAAAACGGTTGCTCGTACGAGAAAGTGAATTTTTGTAGACAATTTTATAATCTACAATATCAACCTTACTATAATAAATAAACGATCGATAGAATTTTCATATCTTGCAATATTAATCATGTAGGTATACATAAAAGCATGTAAATGCAAAAAATCAACTGCCTGTAGCTATAGCCAGAGCTTGACCATTTTAATATTTAATACGACTGTACTAATAGGACATAATAATATAGCATATGTTTCATAATATTATACGTTTTAATGGGGTTAAAGGTGAAATCTCACTATACATACCAACTTTTGAAATGCAAAAAAATGTTTTAACTTCTGAATAGACACCATAAGATGAAGAAGAAGTCTATACCGGCCGATGTTCGTCGCAAATTGTAAGGCAACTCGTAAATTAAACGGACGCACGCACGCTACCGCGAATGTCGGCCAGTGGCGCCAGCGATGCGAATTATTGCAATTGGAAAAAATAAATACAAACAACTTCATACTCTAACGGACCCCAGCTGTCCCACTTTGGCTTTGCCTTTACCTCCATGAGAAACGGTGGCGAAGAAAAAAAATTCATTAATAAAAACGGATCAAACGGTAGTATCTAAGCAATCCGACGACACCTCATGAAGTTACGTCCCGTAAAATATAAGGAACTTTTAGAGAATAATGCCATTTATGCTGAAAACGATTTTTTGCTACTAAATTTTATATTAGTCATATAGAATGTCAGCCTCAAAAATTCTGGGTACCTTTCAAGTGCTGCCATTTTGAAAGGTAATATATCTGTTGAAATTTGGGTTTCTTCTTATTTCTTCCCGGATCACGCAAGGAAACTAAAATTATTCTTTGTGTAGCACAAGGGGATTTTTCAAACTTCTACGCAGTAGAAAAGGACAGCTCTCTGTCTTTTTTGGATGTGTAGGTGACGAGGATAAGTAATAATACTCTAGGACATACAGTATATCGGAAGTCCACACATACGTACCTATAGATATTTGCATGCCAGCTTACAACTCATTGAAAACGTCGCTAGTGAATTGAGGACACGACCTATGTGATGCTAAGGATTTTTCGCAGGAGATGGAACACGTAAACAATCCTTAGGAGAAATGGATACGGAAGATATTATGACAGACGCACACGATCCAATATGGGCAATACCCCAAAACCGAGCAGATCACGGGCATTCTCACCACACGGTAATGATGTGACGGATCGAATAAGGAAGATACTGAACAAATTCGATATAAAAACGATCTTCAAACCGCCGCTGAGGCCTGTAAAGGTAATACTACTGCAGACCTCGGGTAAGTGACAAAATCGAGTGCGGTTGTGAGTTGGCTTATATCGGACAATCGACTCGACTGATGTAACAAATCAAAACCATGAAAAACGTCCAGCGAGAAAATCGGCGACCTGCCAACACATTTTAGAAGGGGAACGAACAACTGAGTGCAATTGCAAAATCCCATGGTGCTTTCCAAAGAACAATTTTACTTGCATTATCCGGGAAGCCATTGATATAAGAAGAACCCCGAGCATCAATAGAGACGATGGTTTCCAACCCTGTACTACGTGGAAACCTCTTCTTGAAATGTTCTCAACGCCCATCGCCGAGCGCTAATACGCGAAACAAGATACAGCGACTGTTGTGTGCACGGCAGATTTTCATAATTCGCACATGCCGACCCCACCGCCCCCCTACTATTATAATGTTCGTAGTGACAGCAGCAGTTTGCCGCCTACTCGCAGAACAACAACGGATGACGACTGACATCACTTCAGTGTAGGTACCCTGGACGATGGCAGTTGCAATATCGCCGAAACGTCAAGTGCAAGAAACGTCAGGCGGTAAATCCGGTTTTGTATTATTTATAATACATATATAAATAAGGATAAATAACATTTCTTTATACTTTCATATTTTAAAAAAAACTGCCCTATATGTACCTATCTAGGTGAGCCAGATTATGTGAACATTTTATATATTATGGTTTACTATCAAATAAATATTTTATATTTGATTTGATTTGAATATGTAATGAGCTCTCTGACTATAGGTATAATGAGAAAGTTGGTTACAATGAACGTTAATAAAAGTCACCTTGAAGATAAAAACTTGTTTGCAAGTTTTGAGCCGCTCAAGAATCATCGAACCGATTTCAACGCCGCATCCTATGGCAATAAATGCGAACAGACAGAACACGCACTCCATCTACTCGTACATATTTTATTCGCATTAAAAAAAGTACGACTTTGCGATTCGAGCTGAGGAGGGTTAATTATCTAATCAGTATTATGCAAATTTCCGTGAATTTTTTTATTGCGAGATGATTGAAATAACGTCCACCTTTCGACTGGACTGGAAATTACGTGTCCTTAATCCGATTGTTTCTCGCAAAGTCGATTACAATAAATGTCAACTTCATTAAGTGTAAGATAACGCCGATAATAAAATAAGCGGTCGCTTCCAACCAATCGTATGCTGACCGCACCGCTGAGGAATTGCAATGCCAGGGTTGATAAACTTACAGTAGAGATACACGTCCTTTAATTTCTAACAAAATATTACCGATATTTGATCTTCTTGACTTCACTAAAATTCATAAATCATGAATAAGTCGTGTAGTTTTAATAATTGAAATGCAATGAAGAGCCTGTTGCCGTATGAAGATGTCGTTCAGCAAGCGAAATTTAATACTAAAAAAATTGTACGAAAAATATATATTTTATTGATTAAAATATTGACTCTTATTATATATGCAGTTTACCATTTTATTAATAATTATTACACTCCCCCCCCCCTCCCCCGAGGGGTCCAAGTCTTACAATCCTACAAGGTTTTGTTACTATGCACAATAACTCGAGTAAACTACGTCCGATTTCAAAAATCGATCTTTCGCCAATCGATAGTTATGGCTAAAATGCGCAGAGACCAGTTGATTCGGGGGTATGTACCACCTACAGTTTTTCTATTTCACGATAGTTAAATTTGGAGCTGTCGCCACTCTGCCAAAATATCAAAACGTATGTACCTATTAGGCGACTATAGGTACGTCTGTAGGAGGTGAGGTCTCTTTAATTTAGAATTGTATATTTGGATATCTATGCGGATGGATTGAGCATTCAATGACCTCGCCCCATCATGCACTCAGAATACTCAGTAGTTAAAAGCCTCATATAGATTACACTAGAGCGGGAGCAAAAATTCAAAATGCCCAAAAAATAATAAACGCGCGGAGCGAACAGCGCTATTTCTTACATAGCGCGTGAACTGTTTCTATAAAATTATTTACGATATACTCGTAGAACGGGCGTTATCAGGCGCACAGAAACAGCTCATTATTTTATATATTCATACAAAGAAATGAAATGAAAAGCACAATGTATTTGCTTTAACAAAATAGTAAATTATTTGTCTAATGGTAACTTTAAAAGTGTAAAATGAAAGACGAAGTCGGTTTCACGGACTAAAATTTATTAGCATTTCAGATTTTTTTCCTTGTATTGTGTTTATTGTACCATCGAACTGGTAGCTATCAACCAGACAAAGTTTTTGGAGAGCTTGTTCTCACAGTGCAGTTAATGCGGTAGAACATTTTGGACGTCAAGAGAATAATCTCTGACGTAACATTTGAGCCCCTTCCAGACAGTAACTCCTTTTCATTGAAGAGGTCAATACAGGAGTCGCACAATGGATCTGTTATGGTTTACGTGCTCAATTCAGGTAGTGGTTCTAGGCCACTCGGAACATCCTAATATATTATACATACATACAAGAATATAATCATATGGGCCAAAATTTAACAAACCCATGGGTTTTCCCCCTGCCAAGTTTAAAATTTAAACATTTAAGTTGATTAATGAGGGTCGTGTAACACTTTAGTGGACAGGAATCATTGAATGCCTTGAAGGCGTTTTTCACTGCCTCGTCGGAATTGATTTTTTACCTCTGGCATATTGTCATATTGCGAAAAAAGTGGAAGTATGTCAGAGAAAAATATTCTAGCAACAGCAAACGATAGAAATACAAACTAATAACCAATTATGAAGAATGAATAACATGTCTTCAAATCAAAATTTATTTCTATTTGAAACTCAAACTCAAACCGAAATTATCTAAATTCAAAGTGGCCAGTTACAAAAAGGGCAATTACTCGTACATAATTACTTAATAATATCGGCAACTTAATAATATCGAAGAGCTTTTGAGTAGAAAACTACAGTTTGAATACAGCTATTTTCATGTTGTAATTATTTTTTATTACTTTTGGAAATTCGTAATTAATATAAAGTGCAACATTGGTAGTAATTTTGCCGTGCACGACGTTGTTCGCCAGATACTCATTTTTTTAATTCAAAGCTTCGGCTGGTTAATCCAGTTCACTTCCGCTTAAACCACATACGAATTACTCGCAGGAGATAAAATTAAAATGAGGACGTAATCAATATATTGGCGGTTAAAAATAATATTTGACCCAGATATACCCGAAGCATGCGCATGGGCAATACTCCAGGCCTCTCACTAAAGATTATATGGATATATGATTATGTTTATGGTAAAGCGATAAGATTACCTACTGCACAAACTAAGAATTCGTTGGAAAAAAATCGATAAAACTGTTATTTTATGAAAAGGCAATCAACCAAAACGCTAGTGTAGGGAAATTTATGTTACTGAAAGAATTTCTGGCGCGCTGTTCAGCAAACACCAGTGACGAGTCCCATTTTGGGTCTCAGCAGTGCATAATCTCCAGAGGAATTTCTCCAGAGAACGTCCATGCCTTCGAGTCGAGGCGGTTGCTGCGAATTCTGCGATTTAAGACAGCTGTAATCTTGGTAGCCATTAAATGGTCGTTTTTAGACAAATTTAAAGTAAAAGTAGCATGTGTATATTTAAAGTAATATATTTTATGGCATTTTTCGTGCTTTTTTCACTGAAATGGTTTTAACACAAATAACGGACCCGGACACACTGAATTCGAAGAGAATGACATGACAACACCAAGCGTTTCGTTTGGAGTCGGATTTACAAGCGGTCCATTTGAGGAATTTGCAGATTTAAAAAAAAGATATGACATTCCCCAAAGGGAATCGACATTTGATAATGGAACAAATTAAATATAGAACCATGTTTTGGATAAAATATAATAAAATCTCAATATAAAAAATGTGCGCGGTCGGGGGACCCCAGTCAGGAACGAAGTTTGTTGCACTTTTACAAATATAAACACTTTATACAATTTGATATATCGAGCGGCGCGGCCGCCTCACGCGCCCCACATAACGCTAAATGTTGGTTGGGCTCCGGGCTGATCAGCGATATCGAGCGACCCGGCCGCCTCACGCGCCCCGCAAAACTTTTTCCGTTAGTGGTCTATTTATACTAGCCGTCTCCCCGCAAGCCACGTTAGAGAATTTCATTCGAAGAAATTTAGTTTTTGTTTCTTTTGATCAGTTCTATGCACAGAATCACCCCTTGTCAAGTAAGGATTTTAAATCCCGAAAACTCTGTAGTAGGTATAGCGTCATATTTATAGGACAGCGGTTCCCAAACTTTTTAGAATCACACCCTACAATAATTATAAAATGCCCCCCCCCCCCGCATTACTCAAAAAGAATTATTTCACCTATATGAATTTCTTTGCAAAATAACACAATAAAAAACAATGGAATCTGTGTTGTTGCATTGCTTTCGCTATTTAAATATCCGTCGCTGAATGGAGGAGACTGTGGAACGCAGATCATTTGCTATATCATGTTTATTTCTTTGCTTTGCTTTCTATTAGCCACTGCTGAATAGCAATTTCCACACACATATATGCTGAGCAATGCCAAATAAATACGTAACTCATTCTGTTCAATAACATGGTAACTCATTTTGTAGGTAAATAGGAAAGTGTTCGATCCAAAATAACGTATTATCCGGTAGGAAATCATTTTTGGCAGTCGAGGTCCGGTGCTTGCTCCTGCATTATATCTAACAAAGTATTAATGTCGACATGAAATGGTTTCCTTGCCAGTTTATAACGAAAATTATGAAAAGTTTCTGGGAAGTAGGTAATGCTGGAATTCATCTCCAGATGGTTGAATATTTTTCTCTTTATCATCAGACAATGTTTATAAAGATGAAATGTTAGGCGGTTCTGCTTGTATCCTTCGTTTCTAAGGCTGATACCCTTTAAAATTATCATGGTGATTTCTTCATTTTATTTCAGTCATCGGCCATCAACTATAAATTGAGGATTCATGTTTTAAATATAACAGGTAAATACGTCGATGAAACTTAGTTCGGATTTGAAAATGTGGCTATAGTAGCATTATTTTTTAAGACTCCTCGCGTCCCCTTGAGATATCTTCACATCCGCCGTAGAAGAGCGCGCCCCGAATTTCAGAACCCCTGGAATAGGACATCTAGTTCCTGTATGTCACAAATGACTGCGTTGCTTCGAATTCGTCCAAGGTGTTTTGGTGACTGTATTATAAAGTTACGCTGATCACTGACTCACTGGCTGAATCTGTATGGCTTTGGCGTAACACCGCAGACGCTGTGTATTGGGTGTGAGGGGGATGGCAACGCTGGGTAGGGGCAGCGGGGGCGCCCCTGTAGCGTTCGACATTCGATCTATTTGTCGGGCGCCTCGGGCTCGCTACAACCAACTAATATAGAAATATTGCTCCTCACATTTTTGTTCTTGGGGAACTTGTATCTCCCTTCTCGCACCGCTGATCGTCGGACTGTGATGCTTCTGCCACCCCTAAGTCGTCGATAAATAAAATAAATACTTAAAAAATGTGGAAAAAAGTGCGTTTACGAGCGACTCCCGCGGCACACCCGCGGACCGCTTCCTATTTACGAGCTCGTAAACTTGCCTCTCTCGGTGGAAACGTACTACGTAACGATGTTTTTATTAAACTGCCCCGCAGACATCGCGATCGTCGAACGAAAATACGGCCGACGCGACTAACGGTCGGATCGCTTTTCTGTCCACGCTGATTCCTTTATTTGCAGATTTGTATTACCCGTTTATTGCTTATTTAAATCGTTAAATTCGCTGCGGGCTCGTCGCCCGACTACCCACTATCGATTTACGCAGCGGGTCGATATTCAGCGCTGCGTAAATATTAATTTTTAAACTATAAAAATTACTGGTTATAGAAGGACATTCGCGATAAAATGCGCTACTCTCGTTAGCGAAACGATGCATATCGATGGACACTCGATTAAAACGGGAAAAGCTATAAATTATTTAAAACTGGTGATGATTGTTACTCTGGTGGCACATAGGTGGTTCATTGCGAGTTTTCATTCTACATACGTTTCTAATCGGCATATTTAAATTATAGATATCATTTGTGTACTAAAAAAATCTATAAAAAATAGTTTTCCGCCGAATTAATTTCATGGACTTGCGATTTTTGGACGTGTTTCATTTTTAACACCAAAAATGTTCATTAAAAATCCACAACATATTTAGTTCAAAAATTAAAAATGAACGACTCCAATCACCACAAAACCTTAAAATTCTGTTCCACGAAAGTTATACTTATAAATTTATACTTATAACTATACCTTAACAAATTATACTTATAACATTCCAAACATATGCCGTGAGAAAGTATAAAAATGAGTCGTTATGAACAGCCTTACGGCGATGGCTTATGTAACCGGCGCAATATTGCAATTTTAACTAGTTCTTCAAGATTCTAGAATATGAGGAAAGAAATAACGGAGAGAGAAAAAGCCCGTTAGCAAGCGACGGACTCCTCAAAATGATAACTAAAAATTGTAATTCTTAGTTGAAGCTACTGCTGTGAATGTTAATTGCTACATTTAAAATACACATTTCAAGTTTGGTAAGATCTAACCGCAGACATAAAAACAAACAACTTAAATTTAGCTGACAAATTAGCCATGCAATATGTTAACAAAATGAGATATATACGAGGGGCGTTCAATAAGTTCTCGGTATAGATATGAAAACAAAAATATGCAGATGTATTTTTTTTATTATTTTTCAATATAGGCCCCTCTTATCTCAATGCATTTATTAGATCTGTCAATTAATTTTTTTAAACCCGTTTAAAAGTAGTTTTATTTTGGTTGACAGAATGTTCGGTCACAGCCGCCTTCAGTGTTTCATCGGCAGCATATCGATTCCATCGAAGATCTTTTTTCAGGTTCGGGAATAAAAAGTATTCACTGGAGGCTAAGTCTGCACTGTACGGTGGGTGGTACATGGTTTCGAACCCGCAGTCGCGCGCGGTAGCATATGCAATCTGAGCGGTGTGAACTGAAGGATTATCATGCAGAAGCAGCACATGTTTGGTCAATTTTCCCCTCCTATTTTCTTTAATGGCTGCTCTTAATTGCTATAAAATATGGGCATAGTACGCTGCCATAATATTGACACATTTATCCTTATAGTCTATCAGCAATATCGCCTGATAATCCCAAAAGATGGCGGCCATGAACTTCTTAGCTGAAGGAACGCCATTGATTTCTTGGAATGAGCTGATCGCCTAATATGCCACTGCATCGACTCTTGCCTACTCTCAGGGTTATAATTATGAACCCATGTTTCATCTCCAGTAACAATTCTTTGGATGACTGCGTCTGGATTGTTTCCACATAGCTTCAAAGACTGCGAACAGCATTCCACGCGCGCTTGTTTCTGATGCGGCGTCAGTATTCGCGGCACCCATCTCGTGGTCACTTTTGACATATAAAGTTGGTCATAACTGATATTGTGCACGGTCCCGGTAGAAATATCAAATCTCTCAGCTATCGATTTGATCTTCGCTCGACTGTTTTTTTTAATATAGGACAAATCTACATACCAAGTTCCACCTAGGCCCGTAAGAGTCCAACTCATTACCGCGAGGCACTGGGAATGTTCAACCCAGTGGGGATCCTCGAGCCCTTACTCCCAGATTCTGATCAGATTACGCTGATCCCCCGTCTGGTCACAGGTCTGAGGTCGCTTGCGCGGTCCTCTACCTCTAAAGCGGCATTCCTTGCTGAAATTTGGCGGATACGGGGCGGCCTTTGCTCGGCAACTCTCACCCAAGATCAGGTGGCCCATACTTTCATATCTATGGATAAGCATTAGAGGTACCTGCTTGCCCCCGCTGTCTTAAGAAGCATACACTTCTAAACTCCTTCA
>JAOPUG010000036.1:5725157-5736589 GCA_027564375.1 Micropterix facetella | reverse complement strand
TTCTACTCTTTATTGTCAAATTTCACAATGGGTTGGTTTATTATCATACGATAATCTCGTACAACCAACCCTTCTATGAAGTGTTTTTATTTACCTATATGTGTGAATGTAACGTGTGTGTAAGTGTGTGTCTTGGTATTGTATTCTATCAGCAGGATTGAAAATGCAATTCCGTTAAGTTTATCCCAACGGAAAATGGTGACCCAGCCGGGAATCGAATCCGGAATCTTACAAATGTAAGAATAGGCATCCTAACCATTATGCCACCGGGCAGGGTTAAGTTAGGGTTATTCTTATAGTGGTCAATTAAGCTACCGGGTAGGATTAGGTCAGGGTTGTTCTTATAGTTGTCGTTCTAACCGATTCCATACAACCGCAGAATAATAAGAGAAACTGCACTGGAAATTTGTGGACTTGTGTTTGGGAATTATTGCAAGTTGTTCATGCGCCTGTGTTGAATGGTCATGTCGGTTACGGGACCAGGTCATAAGCAAGTGAAGATATCGCGTCTGTTTATTGCGTACTACTTTGAGTAAGTACATGGGTCACCATCTTTTTTTTAACATCGAAGCCTTGGCAAGGAATGGTGACAAATGATGATGTGGAGGAATCCTAAAGCAGAATCTTGTGCAGGCATTATGCAATCTCTGGAGTCTGTTCAATCTTCCAATACATATAGGGACATTAAATAATTTACAAGCAGTTTTCTGATTCAGACGCTGAGGTACTCCCGAATTCTGTATGAGGCGTTTAGATAATATATGTATACCTAGATTATGTACCTAATGCAATAAAGATTCCATTAATTCAATTATTCATACGAGGCATATTGACATGTGTTTCTTTTGTTTTTGTGGGTCTATTATTCAACACGTTAGAGCAAAAAAAAATGTCTGAATGCAAAACGCTGGCATATATCCATTTGGGTGAATACAATACACTGGCATACATCATTATTACTTTGCCACGTGTGCCTGCGTAATAGTGCATAATGAAAACACGGGTTAAAAAAACGGTTCAATGCCTTAATGTGAGTACCTCTATTAAACAGTGAAAAACTGACATTTTGCTATCAAATTTAAATGTAGCAAATTTCTTAATCTTTAGTATTATGATGAACATTTCGATATTATGATTTTTTTCGGAATAAAAATAAATATAAGCTGAAGTCATCGCCTTTCTGTAATTTGCAGTTTTCTTGGCATCTATGAGGGTAAACAACTTAAAACTATATTGGTAATACGAACCAAGTAAATGATTAAATATGATGATGCAATATTTTGCATTCTTTTTAGTTTTTCATTATAATGTTTCAAAAAACTAAAAAAATATATTACTTGTCATGCGCGATTTCAGAAGAACGGTATCTCCGCGTAGGCAATAATAGTATTTCGGCGTATTGCGTCCCGCTGGTGTTTTTCTTACCGTAAGAATTGTATCTCCGCGCAAGCAATAATAGGCTTTCGGAGATTTGCGGCCCGCTTCTGTTTCCCTATTGCCCGCTGTGTGCATATCATTCCGCTTTATTTAGCCAACAGCGGCCCCTTAATAATTTGGATACCAATATCTAATTTAATGGATATTTTGGCGAAATAAGAAGCAACTTATATATTAGTATGCATACTTCGGTGTAGTATGGAGCCAATTTTTAAACATGCAAGCATGATCTTTTTCTCCGAAGAGGCTTCAATTCGTACATACACTTTATCACCTGTTTATTTGTCATGAGCGTTACATTATTGCATTATTAAAATGCGAGAGTCAAATAAAACAAACACAATAAACACGGGCGAACGACAAAAAGAGGAAAAGTGACGTGAGATGCGAAATTCAATAAATTACGAATGAAAGGAGGCAGTCGAGAGGGACCAGCGGTTTGCGAGCGGAAAGATTTTTATTAAATACTAGAGAGTATCCGGCATGCGTTGCAATGCCACCGCTAGGTATCGCGTATCTATTTGTTTATGATTGCTCGCCGAGCGGTTTTTTGTGGTCGTTAGGTATTTAGTACTTGTTTATGATCGCTTCCGAGTGGCGTCCTTTGTGGTGCGTTAGGTATTGATTTGAGCAGCCCACTTTGTGGTGCGTTAGGTATCGAGTTATGTGGTCCGCCATATCGCTCCCCATTTTTGAGACGAAAAATCGCTCTGGTCAGGTACTGGAGTTGTGCGATGACGCAAATGAAGCATTCAGGTTCCCAGCGGTTTCTACTGCTTAATTGCAATTACCCTGAAAAAAATCAGTGGGCAAACCTACATTCATATGGGAAATATTCCTCAATAAACGTGCTATCTAATGCAAAAAAAAATGTTTTAACTCGGACTGATAGTTTAGTAATGCATTAGAGACAAACATACTTCCCGTGGAAACCTACATTTTCATGAGAAACCTTCCTCAATAAACGTGCTATCTAATGCAAAAAGATTTTTTTTAGATCGGACTGATAGTTTAGTAATGACAAGAGACAAACATACTTCCCGTGGGAAACCTAAATTTTCATGAGAAACCTTCCTCAATAATCGAGTTATCTAATGCAAAAAGATTTTTTCACATCAGACTGGTAGTTTAAGAACGCATAATGGACAAACAAATTCCCGTGGAAAATTCTCGAATAAAGCAATGTAGTCGAATTGTTAGACGGCAGCCTGAGCAAGTACAATAACATATCGTATCATAAACATATTATAGGTACAGGAAAATGCTACCATAGTCCAATTTCTTGGTGAATAGACCTAATGTGACCAAACCCTATGTAAAATTCTATATGTACAAGAAAAAATGATGTCCTGAAAATCATCTCCATCTATTTGGACACAAACTAAATTTTTTTCTGTATGTCATTTTAGTATCGTTGTTTGTTTTCCACGCTTATGCTTACACTGAGAAAAAAACAAAGACGTGAGCTCCTTAAGCAACGATCTTCCTGACTAAAATAATGGCCAAACAATGACACGACTCCGACTCGATAACGCTGCATCTCTGCACTAAACTGACTGCCTTTACGTAGCAATATGGTAACACCAATGTGGGACAGTGAGATGCGTCCCTCCAATGCTTTTGAATACCACGATGTCGTAAAGTCGTTTCACTCGTTTCATTACCGTAATGTCTAAGGCAGTGTGCAGCACTATTGCGATATCTCAATATTGCCAGGCAATCAGCACGCTAAGATTTATGCAAGTATGTGATACCAGTACTCTAATACGGTGTCACCATGCAGACCGTGAACTGATCCCTCCAATACCAGTCATTCCAAGGACAATAACCTTCAATGGACCAACCAGCCTACTAAGATGCCCATATTGGAATACTTTCAACAACTATACTAAAGTAACTATATTGCTCTCATTCGATCGATCGCCATTACGGTTTAAATCGTTGAATCTATTAACGTGCCGTCTAAACTACGCTCATATGTAGGAGTCGTAACCTTTTCATTGTTATGAGTAAGCTGACTGCCAGCCGTCAGTTGTGTGTTGTGGCGTGAGAACCTAACATTTGCATTTTAACATATTGGAAATACGCATAATACACCATTCTTTCTAGACCTCTGGCAATCGTCGTTAATAATGACGTTTCGTCATGAGAATATGTTGAGATCGAGTAACTTGGTTTTACCTTTATATAATTCCGTAGAATTGTGGTATGTTTAATCAAATAAACGGCTATACGTTTCTTTCTTCTTTCTGACGTAATAAAAGCGTAGTATACAGATGTAAGTGCGTAATACAATTAGTCTGGCATTTTCCGTTTCACCAGTACGACTAGGTACTGGAAGTTTTTCTTTCAGTGTATGATATAATGGGTTCTTGATAGCTCCATGCAGATTTAGGTGGGCCGGTAGCCTTATCAAAGAGCGGCCTTATCTGAAATGGCCGATGTGAACTCTGCTTACGGCTGTATCCATGGAGTCGTAGATAGTTGAAATCGAAAGCTCAGATCCGGGGGGACACCTGGGGTGTAATTGTGCGGTTTGCGAACTGGCCTGTGTCAGCCAATCGCTGGTGTAATCCAGTGAATAACCGGGGGAGTCTGGAAGCGTAAGTTTCCTAAAAAGCGGGGGTAGTTTTTGACCTGGAATCACTTATCCTTAAAAACGATTAGTTGTTCACCCGATCCCAAGTGAGCTTGAAAAGCAAAGGGCGCCTCAGATCTGCGACAAATTTGAATTACGAATTGCCGCTAACGTCAGGTAAAGGCGCTGGAGGATGGAGAAATCCATCCAAATATGATAGTAAGGGCGGGAGGAACCCCATTGGATGGTACTTCTCAGTTCCTCGCGGTAAGGCGTTGGTCTCTTACGGCTGATGGCGTAGTATGACTGTGAATTATGTAGTTCAGTCTTTGCGTTCATCCCACGGGAGATATGACGACAAAAGTCGTGGTAACTTCTTGGGGTAGCGGGTTCGCCTGTAGCAATTGTCACAACTCCAGTTTGTATGATTTTATGCATGGACTTAGTCATATTTACTTGGACTTGATCATTTATTGAAGATGATTGGATTGTATCGTTGAAGCTGTGTTTAGAAATTATACAAAGAAGAGATAGAAAACTCTAAAGAAGACTGAGCTGTAGAGTTTGACGGAAGACTAAGTTTGAGTTTATAATGGCAATGATAACAACGGCTAAAAAGGAAATGATTGATTTGATGTTTGCAAGGGAAAATAATATTATTTTCGTTTGGTATTTGAGATTATTCTTTAATATTACTTGTTAAATTTATCCTTTTCTTCAAAGGCAACGGTCTGTACTTGGTCATTTCCTTTTATGATTATTATTTATTTTATGTCTAAATACAGCTTTTTTTACTATTGTACTCAAACAATATCACAGTTAAACGTTTTAGTGTCATAATGCAGCTGGAACCCTCATCTCATTTGTCGGATATTGTCAAATATACTTAGCCACTTTGCTCTCATAACTACTATATGCGCAGTAACAGTAACAGTAACCTACTTATGCAAAAACTTTTAAAAATTTTGAAGGTCAAAGACGGAAATAATTTTTTCAATAAGTTAAGTTAACTTTGTTATACAATACGAAAATTCCCACATGAGTTAACGTGAAATTTGAGCGGTCATGCCATGACATTTCGTGTGGCTCTGCACTCCCACCTTGAACTTATAGTCACGCATGTTACCTTCTTCCCGAAAACAACATATTTTTAATCGATAGATATCAATTAATAAAACATTGTGAAATTCAACAGTCTGACCTATCCTAAGGGTTCTGCTTTATGGAGACTCATAGAATACGATTTTTTTTACCTCTTATTTTTTTACCTCTTTTAGTCTTATTCCAATCAATTTTTTTAATTCGAGTTTGCACCAGATCTCCACATTTTGAGATCCTGGGAATCCAATTATATGATTCTGGAAAATGTCTGTCTGTGTGTGAGGGTGTCTGTGGGTGAGGATGTACCTATGTGTATGAGGGTGCCTGTGTGTGAGGGTGTCTATGTGTGAGGGTGCCTGTGTGTGTGGGTGTGTGTGTGGGTCTGTGCGCGCGCGCTTGTGTGGTTGTGTGCGCGCGCGCATGCGTCAGCATGGGTGTGCGAATATGTGGGTGTGTGTGTCGGTGTGTATGTCTGGCTGTGTGTGTTTGCATCCACTGTATCTCGGAAATTACACTACCAATTAGGACCAAATTACGTACAAAATAGTTCATCCTAATGCCGAGATTTGAAAAGCTGATGAGATATATTGACATTGTTTTTCAAAAAATGTGGCCCATTCAAAATTTAAAAAAATCATAAATTCGTTCTTAAAAAATAAATCTGGCTTACTTCATTTCAACATCTTCACCGGGTTTTGAATTAAAATTCTTATAATAGAAAAATGCAATACTACGCGACACCGTTATTATTAAGGCTAGAATAGAAAACAAAAAAGTCTTAGAATTCTGAGAATGATTCCTATAAATTTGTTGAAAGTAGTCTTAATGTCTTAAGCGGTTTACTATATCATAATTAAAATAATAAAATTATGGATAGAAAATTGGGATTTTGAAAATCGACCCTATAAATGGCGTTAATTATAGCCGATAACTAGAAGAGCGACGCAAATTATTCGTAGCTTCATCGAGACGAAATTTGAGAAAGTACATTTGGCGGATTTCAAAAATCGTAAATATTACAACTACAATAAAAAAGTGCAATTTCTATATTATCACGCTTATTATGAGCACAATATTGATCAAGAAATTTGGAAAAGTATATGAGACCGTGTATTAACCAAACTTTTATAGTTTATTATACAACACAGCAACCGCTGATGTAAGAACCCTGCCAGCAATATATGGTTGAGTCCTCCGTTGAGCCGATCGCGCAGCCTCCCGTGGCGCTGCCGCTCTGTGGACCATCGCGTCATCTATAATATGCAGCATTAGCGTTTTGGGACGGTGAAGGTGCCAGTTGCGACGCAGACTCAGCTCTGCTGACGATTTGGCGGATGTGGAAAAGGGGGAAGCAAATCTTTTTTATTATTATTTAATGCAAATGTTCGCATGTCACGGAAACGCTTCATTCGTATCCGTCCAAATGCGTGCAGAAGGATGTCTTATTTGTTGTTTTGTTTTACAATGAGAACAAAATTACAGCGAATTCACCTAAAGTAGAGAGCAAAAGGAATTCACTGAAACATATGATGATTTCACATATTTTTTCTTATAGCACTATGATTTCTATTATGACATTGTGAGTTTGTATGATGGTCATTTTTTTATTGTCTGCAATCATTTAAAATTTTCAACATTTCTGCATGTAGTTATAGTAATTTCCTACTGCTCGCTATTTAAGGTGACTACCTCTCTCAAACAGTCAAAAACTGACATTTTGCGTCGAATTTAAGTGACTCCCGCGTGCATTTAAACAATGATGAAGATATGAGTCTTGTAGCAAATTTATTAATCTTTAGTATTATAATGCGAAATTTCAATATTTTAATTTTTTTCTGAATAAAAATAAATGAAATCTAAAGTCATCGCCTTTTTGTAATTTGCCTTATTCTTGAAATCTGTAGGGGCTAACAACTTGAAACTTGGTAATACGTACCGAGTAAATGATTAAAATATGATAATGCAATATTTTGCTTTCTTTTTATTTTTTCTTTATAATCTTTCAAAAAACCAAAAAAAGATATTAGTTGTCACTTGCGATTTCAGAAGAAATGTATCACCGCGGAAGCAATAATAGGCGTTCGTTCTATTGCGCACCGCTGTAGTTTCGCTTGGCGTAAGAATGATATCTCCGCGCAAGCAATAATAGTCGTTCGGTGTATTGTTCTCCGCTGGAGTATCGCTTTACAAATCATTCCACTTAATGTAGCCAATAGCGGCGCCTTAACATTATATCATCATTGCAATTGATGGATTCCCAATATCATTCAATTAATTCACCCTATTTTAATATTATATAATAAAATATTTTCCTCTACCATACTTCCAAAATGCATGTTTACAAAAAAATTGTCAGGGGCTCTAAATCATATTTGTTAAGTGAAATATTTTAAAAATAATATTTTCATATAATTTTTTTTGGGTAATATATTATATCGTGAAAATTACGACATATTTGTTGTGATTTGGTTACTCTATTAATGTGATTATTTGGACATACCTACTTGTTAATGATTATTATATATTTTTGTAATTCCTGTACATAGCCAATATCACGATACAAATATACCTAGAAACGCCAAAAAACAAAAACTGAATAGTGTTGGTGGTCTAAAATTATTGTATATTTAATTATCTGCAAAAATTAAATATTTTGATGTGTTTCTGGATTTTATTCTAATGATTTATGAATTATAATTAGACCTTGTAAATTGATACTTTTTTATATTGGAAATATTTTAGATTTATTTTAGACTAAATTTTATGTTGTATGATATATTATACACCCTATTGGGTAAGATTAGGTATGGAACAGAAAACAACATTTGGTATTTTGCCATTAATAGACAATAAAGAAATTCTATTCTATTCATATAAAAGCGCAACGTCACTCTCCTCTAAAATTTCCATACATAACTACATTATTTATAGATAATATAATATATACAATACGAAGACACCTATTAGTTATATCAAACACAAAATGTTCACATTTTACGACTTAAAACATTAACAATTTCGTTTAAATGGCATGTTTTGACAGAAATTATTATAAATTATTAGATTCCGTTAACTTTCTAATGACTTAATTCAGAGCCGTTTTGTTTTGATATATCAATGTTTGTTAATACATTTGTGTGAGTTATTTGTTTTAACAAAATTGCGGTCAACCGCTTTTTTATCAGTGTTGAAAGATTTATTAGGCTATAAAAAGTGAAGATTTAAATACGTTTGGGTGACAAATTAATTTATTCTTTCCCGAGGGAAGCGGAGCCACGGGAACCTTCATCCTTCGTATTCTCTTCTGCCATGGCTGCTATTAAACGCTGGCTATCATATCGGCTATTATAAATTTTTTAGTCGCCTCTCCAAACAAGGATGCGATAGATTTCTGAAACCATTCCCGTGTATTATCAAACTAGATATTCGTTTTCGTGCCGGGACTTTTCGTCTGGCTATTTTGCATTGAATTATTAGAAACATATTGTTATATTTTTCTTGATGATGCATGCTATGGGCGAATTATTTAAGTGTGCGGATATTTCTATGTTCTTACCAAAAAAAAATTAATACATCTTAATTCATGACTGTCAATCCTCTGATAAACCCCATATTTTGAAGGCTTCAAGCCGTTTTAACAGCGTATCTGCAAGTAACCATCTTTCCATTCCGTATTATAATTATTTATTTAATTAAATTATGTTCGTTAAAACATTCAGCATATCAATAAAATATAAACAACATCTTTAACTAAGTATATCAAAGTTAATGCTGTTTTAAATTATAAACAATTTATTATTCAGAAACACAAAATATTCCAATGACACAAATAAAACAAATGAAAAATATATTTAAAAAAAAGAAAAAGGAGAATAAAAGGAAGATAGAATACAATAAAGAATTTTAAATGTAGAGGTAAGGCCGCTGTGTGTGTGTGTGTGTATGTGGATGTTGGTTTGTGTTGAATGATTGAGTGTTGCACATGTGCGTGTGTATGTTCGTATCTATATGGTGTTTGTGCATCCGAGTGAATTTAGGAATGTGTGATGTTAACTGAATTCAATTTTATGTCCAGCGTCTCTTTACCTTTCCTCGTACCTCCATAACGAAGAATCGATTACTTTGTTGGTTAAATATGTCTATTTTGTTATAGCCTATATTGCATGCATACATAGCACGAATTGGCACCATAGTTTATGTTGTAGGTAGGTACTTTGGTACGTGAAAAGTTAAATGATCGTACGTGAAAAATATTTAAAATATTGAATAATATTGAGAGTAGCATCTCAGAAGTCTGATATTCAATTGTAAGTTGATGTTTCTTCCGCAAAATACCTTTTTCATCTTGCAACCAAGATAAATAATATTATCAGACCTCTCTCGTAGAATTCTGTAAGCTGTAACTGTGGGTGGGTTCACGGAAACTTACTGACTAGTGTGTACTTGAGCTTTGCGGTGTTCAACTACAAATATTGGTTACATACTCTTGTAACATAGGTACCTACTCTTGTTAATGAGGAGTTGCTGAAAATTAGTACTTATATCATCAACTGCATACCAAATATTGTTTATGTTTACGGAATTTACATTGATTCCCTCAGAATAAATATTCTCTAAAAGATTAATTTTTAGAAATGTTTTAAAATATAAGAAAATAGCTAACAATTTAGGCCACAGTAATTAATTAGCTGTATGACTAGACTAGTTATAATCCTCTTCAGATGCAGTTAATGAGCCTTATTAAAAGACATTAAAATCGCGTTAACGTTAATCATCGATCCGTGTGAATTGACGTAATGTTTGGTAGTGTCAAACAACCGCTATGTCAGAGGTCACCACTCGCCACATTGTAGCTAATTTATGCCCGACTGTTAATATACAGCGTCGACGGAGTTCCGATATCGACGACTGTAAATTATTAATAATATACGGATGTAAATCTTTCAAGACGCGGATCGCACAAGAAGAAATCGCATTAAAATATGCCGATTTTTCTAAATATTTGTGTCGCAATAATTCTTTGTAGGGTGACCTGGTCGACAGTGGATCAGCAGTACACAGTGAATCATAAAATATTATTTGTCGATTCTATACGATCGTCTCTATACCCCAACATCCATGACTTAACTTAACTTAGGGTTAACTATACAGACTAACTATAACTATATGACTTAACTTAACTTAGGGTTAACTATACAGCGATGCGAAATCACCTGCTGTTCAGAGAGCCAGCACACCGTACAGATATTATAATTGATAGACCAATTGGTAGGATGATCAAAATATTGAACATGCTACCTTCCGAAATTGACATTTTTAACGCTTCTCTTTGGAAATTGAAGAAAGAACTGCCTCTTCAGTTAAGCATAGAGTAATATGATAAGTAATACTAGTTATTCGACAATATAAACTGTAGTTTTAAAGTATTTTTTTTTTGTAAATATTTACTATAATATAGTATTAGTGTAAGTACGTAACGCATTGGTATTGCTTTTAAGCATACACGCTGTAATGATACTTTACTTATGTTTCTTTGAATAAATGAATAAATGAATGAATGAATAAATGATTGACACGCTAAAGGAACTTTCTCCTTTGAGCTCTTATACTTTTGGAATTAATTTTAAAAATGTCTCATCATTTATTGTTACTTTAAATTATGTAAGGATTGAAGAACTATTATTTTAATTGATTTGGCCTACTAAACATTTGGTTTCATATCGAAATTCCCAAGATAGTGGGAAACACCCAAAAGCACAATCATTTGCCCCTTTAAGCACTGTGTTTGTCAAGTATAGTGAATGGCAGCCAGACATTATACAGGTAAGGTGTCATTGCATGTGAATGCTAATGAATCGTGCACGTAAGGTGCAAATGAATCACTACTACATCAAATCAGATAAATTACAGTGATGGGCCCCTATGAGATTACAATAAATAGCAGTGCCAAATTGGGTAAAATGCACAATGATTGACAGTGCTAACATTTGTTGACAATACGTTTGACAGTTTTTGGATAATTCTTCAAAACAACTTTTTAATTACAATTATTAAAACTTATAAAATGCAATAGTAAACTGGGGCAGGAGGAAACCCCAATGGTTTGTCAATCTTCGGCCCATACGATTATTTTCTTGTATGTATGTACCTTCTGTCTAAAAAGTTCCGGGAATTTAGAATTTAAAAAGACTCTGTTAATGATTTCAAAAAAAAAAAATTCTTAAGTTGGTAGAACTGTTTTTATTTACTCTATGCCTAGAATGCGCGCGAACTGTCAGCCATTTTGATTAGAACAGCAATTGAATTGGACACCTTA
>JAOPUG010000036.1:5687264-5697317 GCA_027564375.1 Micropterix facetella | reverse complement strand
TAATAAATATTACTTATAAGGGCACGTTTTTTTAAATATTTTTTACATAAACTATATACATTAAACATGCAGTAGGTACCATCGATTTTTTTCTCAAATAAAATATTAGTAGGTATAATTTTAAAAATATTTTTTTCTTCAGCACAATACTATTAATTTTCTCATACAAGTGGGCCGAGCCGTCTTCGCTCGGAGCATTTTTATGAGATGTCATTTTTATGTTTGTATGAGAGTTGTATGAGATTTTTTTTACATATATCGTCGCCTTAACTTTCTTTGTAATTTTCTAATGGGAAATCAGTTTGTGGGTAATGGCTTCATCAAAAAACTTCTACAATTCTACCCTATCCTGGGCTTTGGTATTCCATGTGCTCACTCCAAGCGCAATAAGGTCTTTAACCATACAAAAAAACTATCGGAGTTTTGGTCGTTTTGGTCGGAGTTTCGACTTTACGATGCAATTCAGGTTTTTCACAAAGGGTGCGTTTCACGGCTGTTCATTTCTCATTCTTTCCGACCTAACCACCCGAGCCTTCCGATTTCCGCAATCTCACAACATGCATATCATTTACCCACAAGTTATACAGTTCACTGTTTGTTCGTCTTCTCCATAACCCATTTCTCATCACGGCATCGATAATACTGTGGATTATTTTAAGTTCAAAGGCATCTTGTGCATATTCGTCGGTATTGGTAAGAATCCATGTTATGAAGCCTGATTAAGGACCGGTCCGATGGAGAGTGTTGTCTTGGTCCTCCAGGATAGCAGACAGGATTTCATTTAAACTGGTGACTTATTTGTAATGCCTATTGTATTCTATTTGTACAGCCATTAAACGTACGTTCACATGTTCCTGTCATTGTTGTCGCTTGTAATTAATTAGCCGAGGTATATGCATTTTCAAACAGATTCAAAGGTCTAGAGCAGGGATTTTCAAATTGGTTCTATACAGACCCCCATGGGTTGATTTCGACTTGCAAGAGGTTAATATCAGCAGGAAAAAAATCGGTTGTGCACAAGATATAAAAGGTGTGGACCACGTTACCGAACCACATTTAGGCAAGCCATCATCAAAATTTAGCCATTCCGTAAATGTCCTATTACCTATACCTAAAACAGAATAGGTATACAACATAGTATTTTAAACTTATAATAAACAAATGCGAGTGTCACAAGTGGAGTGGAAAGAAATCAAAACTCAACTCAAATTACATCACTAGTTGATTGAGGAGGCCAGCGCACATGACTAATGAGGGAAGATGCAGCTGAGATATGTGAATTCGTATCGCCGTTTCAGCGACTGTCTATGCTAGCGAGTAGGATAGATGGATCACATGAATAAGCAAGCGAGATGGTGCTACTTGTGCAGTTATGTGTGGCTTCTTCAAGTCCTCCATAATTCAAGATTGTGGTCGTTTAGAAATGAATATGCGTCATGTAAAATGTGTGTACAGTTTAATAAAAATATTAATCAAAATTGTATATTGTCAATTGTACACTAGGAAAGTGAGCAGTAATGTGTCAGCTGTCAAAAATACATTTGAAGTTAACAAGTTTTAAAATTCAATATACGGCAGGCAGGAGTCTACGGAAAACAAAAAATATCTACAAGTGGTCTGAGCAAAAAGTTTGGGTACCTATGATCTAGCTATGGTGGAGGGACCTATAGTAGAGGTACTAACGACCAATCGTGGAGCTGATTAGTCTTCAAGCCCATACATTTTGCTGCTCTGTTCAATAATAAAACGGCTTCACCGAGGGCCTGTGGAGAACGTGCAATAATATCTCAATGGAAAACGTTACACCTACCAATAAAATGTGTCTTTCTATAGTAAAACCTCTTATTTAGCCTACTTTTAATGCATCATCCATATTTAAACTGTTTACTAATGAATTTTAAAAATACGGCAGTTTATTTTTAATTTAGATATTACCTACGCTGGATACACTTTACAACAGCAATTTTCTTAAATTTTTCAATTACCGTCATACCAGATGCGCGTGCATTGGAGCATCTATTAAGATATTATTACACTGGCCTACGTCGACGGCGGGAAGTTTCCTATCTATGTATGTAATACACCGAGCTACGCTTTATTATGCTCTATACATGATAGAGGTTTGCCTCTATCATTACCGTCCATCATTACAGATACGTGGGTGTAAATTATAATTTACAGCAGCATTAGCGATCCGAGTCAGATCGTATCTGTAAGTATTAATTTCCATTTCACTCATTTGCACCTAAAAGTTGCATGCCAGAAAGCAATTACATTATTATGCAGATGTCAGGCAGCTGACAGCCAAAATTTGCAAATGTGAGATTTTATCTTTTTTTTTATTTAAAAAATATTAGAATGCATATTAAATCAAATCGAATATACCTAGTTTTTATTCATGCTTAATTATCTATTGTTTACAATACAGCGGTTTGCTTAGAACAATATTTAATGCAATCATTTCCTTTACGCGGTTTGACCACTTTCCAACTATTGAGAATTGTGGTGTCCAGACTTACGAGCCATTGCATTATGGGGGAATTAGCAAAACTTCAATCAGCGGCGGAGATAATGATGGGTTGTCAGAAACGTATCGAAACGCCCCTGAGTCGGAAACCGCGAACGAAAGCAAAAGCTATGGGATGACGCTCTGCACCGCAACGGTTCAAACCATTTTTCACGCTCTCGGGACACGAGTAGGGAGGTTCATCGAATGAACATTCTCGACTATCGATTTTATCCGACCATTGACTTTCGATTATCGAGATCGAAACTGTTCTCTTCGAAGAAACAGCAGATAAGTGTAACTTATAATCCAAAAGTGATTCTTATTTGGAGGATGTTAGAAAAGGTTTCTGAATCACCATGAGATGTGAACATTTAAATAGGTAGCAGATAGTTCTAGTTCATTATCATTTTTATTATTTTAATAATACATAGTTCGCTGATCACTTACTTACTGACTAAATCTGTAACGCTGTGGCCTAACGCTATAGACGCTGTGTAAGGATGGGCGGCGGCGGGGCGGGAAAGGGTGATGGGTAGAAGGAGTGGAGGGAAGGGGGGAGGGAGGGGAGGGGAACGGGCAGCAGGGGCAGTGCGGCGGCCCTGTAACATTCGAAATTCGATCTATTTGACGGGAGCCTCAGGCGCGCTACAACCAACAAGTAATTTATAAGAGAGGTCATATCGCCCTCGCGAGAAGTGCCTTTTGCCTGTCAGTAGGTGACTAGGCTCGACTTAATTTTATTAAATAGACCCTACGATCGTCAATATTAGCATCTATAATAGGACAGTTAAATTATGTAATAATTATTAATTCTCGATATGTTATTTGCATTTGATGATTCAATGTTGAACTAGCAATTGATTATTAAAAAAAACTAAATTACGTTATCATCATTTAAGGATTGGTAGACTTATTTTTTTTAAAGCCAGTGTATGATTCTTGAGTGAAACATAAACACTGCAACTTTCACGAACGCATACCACAGACGCATCGAGACATCAGCGACTTGTTTGTTTTACTATTTATTGTGATATTTCACAATTTTTATTATCATATGACAATCTCTTACAACCAACCATACTGTTGAATGTTTAATGTATGTGTGTGTTTATAACATGTTTAGAACGTATCTTGTTTTTGCATTCGATCTACAGAATAAAAAATGCTGTTCCGTTAACTTCATCTCAACGGAAAATGGTTACCCGGGTGACATTATATGGGGCTATGGTTTGCTATAGTCTCAAGCTTGTATTACATACTTGCAGCTACAACTGCTTAGCATTCGTAACTCAGTATCGGGTAGCAATAAAACCTGCACATCCGCTAGCGGTCTTCCGCTGCGTTCCTATAATATAAAGCTCGGGTCGTATCACGGTGCCACTTTGATAAAAACCCGCCGGCTGAAGGGACGCGGTAGAGGAAGCGGTTTCGGTAGAGGTCGCGATAACAATTTTCGCGGCATTTTCCAAAATGGCATTTTAGGCCGCGTGATATGTACGACCAGTTCGACTGACCGATCAAGTGATCTTTATCGTATGAGGTTTCAGTGATTGTTTAGAAAAATTAGTGTTCGATAGTGTTCGAAATGCACCTGACCGAGACCGCGATGGTATGCCAGCTGATGACGTTGTTTTTTGGTAAGTATTTGCAGTTATTATTTTTTTCAGTCCGGAAAAATCAAAGAGTCTATATGATGAAATGGGAAAATACCATATTTAATCTATAAAAACCTGAGGACTTGTATAAAGCGTATCGTAGACATGAGTGACAAAAATTACATGATATTTTTAAATATTTAAAAATATATTATTATGGTTATATCTTTACTTTGCAAAAGAAATGAATCGCGTTACACGAAGTATGCAAGTGAACAAAATTTGGAATACCAGTTTGTACCAAATCTCAGGAATTTTACGACCAATTAGGACAAATTACGTACAAAAGTAGTTTATCCTAATGCCAAAATTTGGAAAGCTGATATGATATATTCAACATTTTGTTTTTAAATGGCGGCCTTTTCAAAATCTATTAAAATCATAAATACCGGCCCTAGAAACAGAATAAATATGATTTAGAATTCTGTGGATATTACCTACGACTCTTCTGTAAATATTAAGAATGGGTTTTAAATGAAACAAGGTAAAAATCGTTATTATTATTGAATTGAAAATAAAAATGAAAACAAATCCTAAAAAATATGCCTCTAACTTTGTTGTAAAAATAATATCTTTAGTTATTTACGAGTTTCCTAATTAAAATATGAAAATGATGGAAAGAAAATAAAGAATTTGAAAATTGAACCTGAATATGCTTTTTATATGGCCGATAAAAAACAATTACATCGAACAGAAGAAAAGTAAATGGTTTGAAAATCGAATGCAATGAAATTATCGGCCTTATTATAACCAACTAGTTGGTTGTAGCCCGCCTGGAGGCGCCCGTTGTCCAATCGATCGTATTGTTACAATCGAAAGTTACATCATTATAACCTTGAAAAAAATATATGTAGAAAATATTATGTTTCATTGCAATATTTTCTCGTGCCAGCGAGTTAATCCGTCATCGGCCGAAGTATAGTTGGGCGTAGTCGGCCAAAACCGGGGAATGTGAAAGAGAGAGAGAGAGTACGACAGCGACTACCGACATTGTCCGATGACGCACAATAATTACAGACAGCGTTACGAACATAAAGAGTGCGCGTTATATTGCGCGAAAGACAAAGCTAATTTTGAGCGTTACGCCACAGCGTTAGAGATTCAGTAAGTGAGTCAGTGATCATCGTAACTATATATATATATATTACGATACCTAGAAAAGCGACGCTTTGCATGTACTTTCACCAAGACGAAATTTGGGAAAGTATATGATACCGTGTATCAACCAGATGTTTATTTTACTTATACAACGTTTAAATGTTATTTTAATTTTGATATATTAAGTACTTATACATACTTACATATAAAATGGAACATTAAATTAATAATAAATATACTTGGTTCAAACCCCAAAATCACCGATGTACGAGTAAAAACGAGACCGATTCTAGACATTTAGATCGTCAAATATCTGTCTAACCTCTAGCCAAAAAATAGACAAAGAATGGAGGGGTTTATAGTAGTCAGGTAAAAGTTCACGGTGTCATGAGATGACAGTGTCCAAACTATGAGGTAATTTTAATTTATATGTTTTCCTTAAAAATACCAAAATCAAGGGGTTCTTTGAAGATTTAATACTGAAAGTCTGTTTAATACTGAAAGAGATCAACAACATTTAAGTGATCATGTAGCGGGAAATTAATACCAAAATACAGCACGCAAAGATGAATATGGTTGAAATGACTTTGAAGTCTATTCTTGTGATGTAGGTCGTATATAGCTTAATTGGATGATAAACGGCACACGCTAGAACACATCTTACATGGAATAGTTAGTCAGATATAAGGCGAGAGACAATGGAAACAAGGAAAATAAGGAGGTGGATGAACTGACAATAAACGGCCCCCATCAAGATCTCGCGCCGCCCCTGAAAGGACGTCTGTAAGGTGTTATATTCAATGGCATACCTGGTTTATTGAACACTTTGGTGCCCATTTTGAACTGCTTAATCGAAAAACCTTAATGACGTCACACGTATCAATACCCTTGGAATATTGCTTTAAAAGAGTATTGGCAGAATTCGAAACAAGCCTGGGCCCTACACAAATAACTATGTAAAAGAATAAGAGGCATATCGAAGTATAGCTAATATAACGATAAATTGCTATTTCAATTTTAACGGAAATTTCAAAACAATTTTTAAATCTTTTAATTGAAATTTTCAAAACAAACCATCTCAGGCATTTCAATGAAACTAGTTCACAACACCGAAAGAAAACACTTTGCATAAATCTTAATCACAATCAATAATAAATCATTGACAAATATATTTCGAGATAATTATTTATATAGAAAATATAAGTACCTACCCGAAAATAAATCAAGAAATCAAAATTTACATTTATATTTACATTACATTTATATCCAATCGGTGAATTTACCGCCCTTAGACGTATCAGAATATAATATGGATAGTAATATACATACAAACAATTGTAAGTAATAGCATAATATATAACATAATCAATGGTAATAGCATTGATTAAATAATAGTGTTATTTAAGCAATGATAATAGGTAGTTTTTCCATGATACTAGTTTACGTGACTTACCTATTTTAAATACGAATAGAAAATTTTATGCGGTATTATACTTGGAAAAAATAATCGTGAATTGTTAGAATCAGATCATATAAATAATAAAAATAAATTTTAGCTAAAAAATCCTAATAATATTGGCTAAATATATTAAAATTAATCAAAATAATCAACGTAATCCATAGGTAGCTATTTTTATTAATGATTTATTCAATGCGATTGCTTTATAAAACATATTTATAATAAAAATAAAATCAGACAATGAACCCGTTAATAGTCATTTAAAACTAACATGGAAATGAGTACAATGTTTAAAAAGTCATGGCTCTAGAATTCGGTCAAATCATAGAAAGGGTGGCATATCAGCATCTTCTTAATATCGTATTTGAATGTTACATTCTCAATGGATAGTGGTAGGAAGGAGATTGTAGAATTTAATGCCTAGGTATCAGTAGATATTTTGTACTTTTACCAGTCTTAGTCGAGGTACTCATAAACGGGAGCTTAGAACGACATAAAGGAGTACCATTCAATGTAGTCCATAGTCCTTAACTATATACATAAGCCAGATAGTCAGTTTTTTATAGTTTTGCAGTACACGATAACAATATTACCCCTACTATGCACGATAACTCCAGTAAACTACGTCCGATTTCAAAAAAATCTTTCGCTAATCGATATTCATGGCTAATGCGCAGAGACCAAATGATTTTGGGGTATGTACGACCTACGGTTCTTCTATTTCAAGACAGTTACATTTTGGGTTGCCGCCTCTTTGCCAAAATATCAACGTGTGTATTAGGCGACTATACGTATGTAGGAGGTGAGGTCTCTTTAATTTAGAATTTTATATTTGGATCTATGCAGGTTGATTGTGCATTCAACGGCCGCCCGCTATCAATCGCTCAGAAAACTAAGTTGACAAAAAGGTGCATATAGATGGCGCTAGAGCGGGAGCAAAAATTCAAAATTACTAAAAAATAATGAACGCATAGAGCGAACAGTGCTATCTATTGCACAGCTCGTGAATTATTTCGATAAAATTATTTAAGTCATAATCGTAAACGGGCGGTATCAGGCGCACAGAAACGGGTCATATTATACATTGATTCGATTGATTCATATCGACGATTTGCCTTTGCAAAATAAAGCACAATATATTTGCTTTAACAAGAATAAAGCTTTTGTCTAATTGTGATTTCAAAAGTGTAAAATTAAAGAAAACTTCGGTTCCATGGACTAAAAATTATTTTCATTTCATATCTTTTTTCTTCCTTTAATCGTGTTTATTGTAACATCGAACGCGTCACTATCGACCAAGCAATTTTTTTGGAGAGCTTGTTGTCTCAGTGGAATTAAAGCTGAAGAATATTTGGGATCATGAGATTAACCTCTGGCGTAACATTTTAACCTTTTCCAGGCAGTAATTCTTTTTCATTGAGGGGGCAGTTACATGAGTGGTACAATAGATCTCTTATGGTTTAGGTGCTCAGTTCAGGTATTTGTTTTAGACTACCCTGAACATTCTAATATATTATACATACATACAAGAAAATAATTATTTGTGCCGAAGTTTGACAAACCCATAAGTTTTACCCCTGCCAAGTTTTATATATGGATTTATTTGCAGAAAAATATTACAAACATTTTATTACAGTATTTTTTCGTGTACATAACAGGCTGTAATAGTATCGAGTCTTATCCAGGCTCAATCTCGCCAATCCTCTTTCCAAGTTTGTTCAAAACATCGTTAACAAATTATTGTCACCATAACTATGATCACGATGTAGAGCAATTTAACCGCTCCGTTGACTACACCGTGAAAAGTGACGGAAAGTCATTTAATTCGTTGTGACGCCTGACATAACCACCTTGTATATTCCGCGTTTTTGCGACGATGCGATGGTGTAACCTTAAATTGAAAAATGAGATATTTGGCTTCCATCAACAAGAAAGAAAACATCAGGTATATAAGTCGAAAAAGATAAGAAAAAACTTGGTTTCCACATAAGTAAGGTTCCCAAACTTTCTATTTTAACTAGACAATACTTCTGTTATAACATAAACTGCCTGGTTCGTGTAATTATTTTTAAATATTAGAATAATATTTTGTTTATCGTTTTAAGAATTTTTTCTGTTTGATATTGCGGTTCGACCATACTTCGGTCGATAAGTCATCAGCTGTCAAGATCTGACCGAGTTCGTCGCTGTAATTTATTCTGAATGTACCAAGTGATCCAATCCACACACACATGGTGATCTAATATCGAACGCATCTCAAGTTTCATTTTTGAGAGTGATTCGCTAAACCAACTAGTGTACTAAACTCCATACTAATTAATGGGACAGAGACAATATCCATCAAACTAAGGGAACAAACTCCATGGTAATGAAATAAAAGCGTAGACAACATCAATCAAATGAACTACAGCCACCTAAGGGGCCTAAACGTGGAAAATTTAGATTGCTAGATTTGTCTATTGTTAATTTTATTAGCATCGGGTTTAGTACACTAGAATTTTAGACAGGTTTCAAAAAGATTCATCAAATGGGGAAGATGGTCTGGCATTCAATGTCGATCAGTGACGGATAAAAGAATTAAAATGTTAATTATAAAAATATGTGTATTCTGCGAAAAAAAACGTTCTTTCATTATTTACATTAGCAGTGAATTACTAAGAAAGGCGAAAACACTTGATTTCTTAGGCTAATTATGGACGAAACTCCTAACTTTTACGAGCGTTGTAATATAATGGGGAGTACATTAGGTTTTAACGTTTTTCTTTGCGAATATAAAAAAAAACAATATCACCGGAAGGCTTGAGATGATAGGTATATTACGCTGTCCTTCTGGGAAAAGAGTAGTAGATTTATTAGAGAAAAAAATCAAACTGCAAAAAAGAGCAATAAGAGTTATAATCGGAATAAATATAAAAGAAAAGTTGTACACCCTATTAACAAAAATAAAACAATTTAACTGTTCCATCTCTATGTTTTTTTTAGAAATGATGACTATTTTTTTAATTCTAATAACAACACATCTATATAATAGCAGATCTAAGCTGACAGTAAATAATAAAAGAATAAAAAATCAACACGATATTTCATGAAATCGCACCAGCATTTGAACTATGTATATAAGCTTAGAGAAACAGAAACAACTTAGACAAACCGACACACTTCTTTGGCATCTGCATAAAGCCTATCTAACTTCTAGGTGTGTTATTTGAACTGAGAACACTTTAAAGAAGTAACCGCTATTAGGTAAGAATATATATGTAACTAAAGAAAAAGAGTACATAAAAGATACAATATTAATTATACTGATTTACACCAAATTTATTTATTATATA
>JAOPUG010000036.1:5661384-5675567 GCA_027564375.1 Micropterix facetella | reverse complement strand
TAAAGGGTAAATAAAATAAAATAAATAAAAATTTAGGAATTTCAAAACATTCATGAACAAAATAAACTCGGACTTAAAATAATACAATTAGTTTCTTAACATTTATAGGAGAAATTTTCTTAGTTTAATATGTATAGGTATATCAAACAGTAATTAAAATAATATTTTGCAATTACAAATAATAACATTAAATAAATAAACCTAATAATTTAATAGTCAAAATGGTCACGAGATGGTAAAAATAATCATTATAAAAGGGTGTTAAGGATGCCAATTATAACATATTTGAGAGAAAATAAAGTTTTCGTTTATTGAAAATTTGTTTTACATTGAAGGGGCTAAAGAGAAGAAATACTATGGCCGAACTTCCCTTCGTAGTGGCTGGCTAAAATGGCAATCTTAGCAGGAAAGGAGAAAAAGTCTCACAAAAAGCGTGTATTAGTTACGTGTATCCCACTAAATAAGACACAACGGTTACAAAGTACATTATATAATGTAGTTTTTATTGTAATATCTTATTTCTCGTTAATTTATACGAATATAATAGAAAAATAATTGGTGCCATTATAAAAGCATGCTACTTGATAAAATCTTTATCGAAGACCAACATTAACGTGAGTGAAGCCTCGGGCAAAAGATAAGATGGTGTAGGTAAGGCGCGGCGGCACAGTCGCACAGAGCGGCAAGAGGCCCTGTGCGGCCGAGCCCTCAGGCATCACATTATCGTCCTTTCAGTACTAATTTCACGAGTTGCTTCATTATTAATGAAGCTATGCGCGGCCTCTCATTTCGCCGTTCGCGCTCCAAAACGATGCACAGTGGAGTAATTTAATTACCTAAAGTTTCGTTTGAATTCTACTTTACGTAGGGGGGATGATACGTACCTAACTTAAAATATTTTAAAAGTTGAAATGATTGAAAATTCTACCAGATATAAAAAAGTGGATTCTGACACTAAATGTTCTAAAATTGAAATCGATAGAGTGTATAGGTACTTTTTTGCAAGCTGTCATTTTAAAGAATTTGAAAGTGTGACAAAGTTTCTTCATATGAAAGGTTTGAAGGAGTAAATCCTACTTTGGAAAAGTAGGAAACTATTTTGGGTGAGAATACGCTCTCTTATACGGTAGTCAAGAACTAGGTGGCTGAAACGCTTCCGTACAAACGTACTATATGAACCCGACACGGACGTCCAAAAAGCGTTACGGCTTCGGAAATGATCTTCAAAGTTCACGATATGGTCTTGGCGATAGACGATTGAAATGATGTGAAATAGCTAGTGTAGGCATCTCTAGAGAACGGGTACATCACATCCTGCGTGAATTTTTTTTATCAAAAAGCTATCCGCCCATTAGGTACTGCGTTTCGGTACTACTGCTTACTTTCGACCAGAAAAGAATTCAAATGCAAACTCTCAACACTGTTTGCACCGTTTTAGTAACAGAGCTGATTTTAGCAGCGGTTTGTAAAAACAGTTGAAACGTAGGCGCACCACTGTACACCAGAATCCAAAATCTGGGTGTTCGTCTCCAAAGAAAGCTAAAGCTGTGAAAACAGCTGGGACAGCGAACACATGCGTCTTTTGGTACGCATCAAGCTACAGTAATGTATTAGCAAAAAAGACCATAGGGTTGGCTTGGAAATAAAATCTTCTACCAAGAAAATGGAAGGGTTCACATATGCATTAAGGTTATGGTGAAAATCAACTAATTATAATACGATTGGTTGTTCCATATGTCTTATTCACCTGACCTGGCACCGTCCGGATTCCACCTGTTCCCCAAGCTCAACAATTTTTAGGTGGACAGAAATTTGACACGAATGACGACCTTACAGCTGCTGTAGAGGAGTATTTTGCAGGCCTTGAGGAAAATCATTTTATGGAGGGCATAACTGCTTGGGAGCATAGATGGACTAAGTGTATAGAGCCTAAAGAAGACTAATCGAAAAATTAAAACAATTTTGCTACACTAAACTGAGTATTTCCTTGCTAGGCCATGTGCTAACCTGCCCTCGTAAATTGTTGTATTTTTTGGTTTGTTTTTAAAAGTTTTGATAAAGAAATAATGAAGTTTAAAGACACTTTCTCTCTGCTATGATGCCTCATTTCATTGGTGGTTTCTTACGTTTTCGGACTATACAATTATTTACTTTTTGAAGTATCATTTAATTTTCGGGATCTTATGGATCGTGATATTATTTTATTTTATTTTCCTTTATTGGTGACACAGCAAATATTTTTTTACGAACATAGGTAATAAAATCCGACTGAATAACCATATTTTTTTTATAATGATAAGTAAATGTACAAATAATTGGCCCTAAAAACTTATAGTTATTTTGATGGGAAATGATAGGGATGGAATCAAGGGCGGGGATGATTTTGTATGAGGGTGTGTATGTGCTTATATTAGGATGTGTGTGTAGTAGTGTAGTGTGACATTGTACATAGCTTATAAATAAGGATAAGCTAAGATTAATTATTATTGGGTGCTATGGCATCGCCTCAAAAGATGTCTTGCCTTAGGGCTATTAAAAATTAGATTTGCAAAGGTTTAATAAATCAATATTATTGAATCTGATTTTATTAGTGCACGGTACGCGAACGAATACAGAATTCATCGTATGTAAGGTGTTGTATAGTGACAAATATCAGACGCTAGTACTTGTTCTGACATATCAGGGTTTTTAGGGACCTGTCAGGATTCCGGTCATAATTTGAAAATGTCAGGTTTTGATTTTTGGAATATTTACTTAGGTACTAGTTAAACAAAGTTTCATTTATTGCCTTTCCAACAAATAATATGTATCACAATTAATCACAATCCAAACATTACTAGTAAAGGAATGTTAAAATTAATCTGTTTTGGCATACTTAGTGTATTTAGGCACTTTATCAAGCAGGTTCTTGTCTTTAATTTTGTGACTATTGTGAGTATTGTGCCTTTAAATATTAAGACACTTTTTAAATTATACTCATTTAACAGCAAATATCAAGATTTTTTGGTACAGACCAGGCTTTTCGTCAGGACTTTTCAGTTTTACATCTTGTAACTCTGGCTGGAGCATCCTGGAATTTGAAGGCGGCGGAGGTGATTCTTTTTATAAACTTTCTACTGTCGAATTTGCTATCGATAATGTTTTTTAAACATACTGCATGTTAAAAGCTGCACGTCCCTCTTAAGTGAGAAGTATACAATATTTTCGTTATATAGCGTGATGTGCTATCAAAAGTTGAACTTCTTTTAATACAAATATGGTAAATAATATTTTTTAAAAATGCAGAATTCAACATTCAGAATTTATATATTCAACAAAATATTTATTTTATTTTATGCGATTTGTTTATTTTGATTGAAGAAAGCAGGCGGTAGGATTTACAGACTATTTCGGGAAAAAACACCTAGCTCAGAATTCAACATTCAAAAATGCAGAATTCAATTCAGAATTCATATATTCAACAAAATATTTATTTTATTTTATTTGATTTGTTTATTTTGATTAAAGAAAGCAGGCGGTTGGATTTACACACTATTTCGGAACACCTACCTCACCAACGGATATTACCGGCACTGGACGAAGTATGCTAGTGTTCTTTGGCTTATCCCAAATTCACGATATAACTATCAAATTAATTTATTGACTGTCTGTAAAGTTTCACTGCAATTTGATCCATTGTGCGAAGGAGCAGATTGAAAAGGGATATTTTTACATGTTATTATGACTTGCCCTACGGCTGAACGGTTCGCAAGTGGATCGAGCCGTTTTGGACGCGCTAATCTGCGCTGCGAGACTTTCCCGAATAATACAGCGCTCATCCAGAGAACACCTATCTTTTATATTGGCAATGTCGGTTTGTGTAATTCTGGAGATAGATAATTAAGAAGCGCATAAAGTCTTTTAATTAATGACTTTTTTATGATGTTTTCTGTGAATTCTTAACGATTAACCTAAAACAAAAATCCAGGTAATTAGTCGAAACAGTCACCATATGTAGAATCTTTTCTGAAAATCTACTATATAAACGAGTCAATTTTGCTTTATTTTGTGATCTTTTGACAACATAATGTTGTATTCGAATGAATGAATAAACGATTTGTGCCATCCAGCCAGAAGTGCTACTGAGACAATAAACAAAATAAACCAGGGGTAACTTTTAAAGTTGAGGAGCACATACCTTTAAGGAAGAAGGAAATGTATATCAATCGATCAGTTATACTAGCAACTTAGAGCTGATAAAGAAAAGTAGAAGGATCCAGGATTGTGATAGCTGCAAATAGTATTTATTGTCTTTGTGATCTACGTTTTATACTTCTTACGTCCATAATATTTATTTATTTATTCACTTAGTGCGTCAGAATGGTTCCGCGAAAATATGATGGGATCGAGCTCGAAGATAATTATTAGACACGAAAAGAGCCACGTTAGCTGGTAGGGTAATCAGTTTTACATCTAATCAGATTCAAAATACAGGACATGGTCAGCATTTCACACAGAGAATTATAACCAACCATGCCTGCCATAAATGCAGTTGGATACAAAAATGGATAATATCCGTACTGTTTGAAGTACAAAAGTTTCAAAAAACACATGTAACTTTTCCAGCATGAGGATATAGGTATCTTCATGTAGGTATGTGGTGGACCCTTTGGTTGAGTTATTTCCTTGTATCGTTGATCCACTTGTTGATTCTTGTTCGCTAGTTTCCGTGTCCGTTTCATCTATGTTCCCACATTTTAATTAGGTCTTGTGCCATTTATTCGCATTTTCTACCGTTTTGTCAAAATATTCTTACTTTCTTCTTACTTTTTGTTTGAGTATTATCATGCTGCATTTGCGATAACTTTCTGCGAATGAAGTGACGGCATAATTTATCATGTGGGTTTTATTTTTTTGGGATCGTTTGACCTTATAGAAGCTTGCATATCTTTTGTTCTGGTAGGCAGGTATCTAGCTTGTTCGAGCTTTTTTCTTCGGTATGTATCTTTCGTAATTCATAAGTCTCGATCGGTTAGCTGCTGTAAACATTGTTTTGGTGGCAACACCGTTATTATGAATTATTCTTATGTTCCTGAAAAAAAAAAGATCAGTTACTAAATTGCAGCAAATAATACGATCTTATTTCTTTTCTTCCTTGTTGTTTCCCTTTCGCTTACTTGTTTTAGATATATATCGAACTGCAAATTTTATCCAGGATGAGATAGTGGTTGTCAGGTTGCAACTTTCCAGGCCTCTAAAATGCAGATCCTGCACCCGAATACGCTGTTTACCTCAGCATAATTCACTTAATCACTACTGTCCAGCACTTTCCACTCAACGATCCTATGATGGGAACTCCTGCTCTCCGACAAAGCGTCGCGCCTGCTAGGTCAAAATTCCAACAAAATTAAAGTTTTTGTTACAAAAATGGTTAGGAGGTGCCATCGAGAATAATTGAGAAAATGTCATATTGGAATCGATCGAAAAATCACTCAAAACTGAATCAAAGCCGAGCAGCAGCGGTTTGCACATTGACTCATTTCTGCCAACCTGTTTGGGTATAGTGTTTCATTCTATAAAAAAATACGTTTTACAAATTACTTGCTCGAAACGTAATATAAGTACAACGGGTGATTTATAAATATATTTATGTAAAATAATTAAAAATATATATTTATATAAAATGTGAATCGTTCCAAGCCGTAAGCAAGTATTATAAATAATATGAAATCAAAGACTATCGTGGTTGCTTGACATTATAAATAAGATGACACGAATTTACCGCGTGAAGTTTATAGCACCCGACGTTTCGGCGATGTTGCAACCGCCGTTGTCTAGGATATACTGAAATACCCTCAATTGTCATCTGTTGTTCTGCGGGTAGGCGGCAAATTGCTGCTGTTACTACGCAGGTTGTAACGGTGGTAAGGGAGCGGGTTCAGCGCGCGCGAATTTCGAAATTCTGTCGTACACACAACACTCACTATATCTTGCGTTACGTTCTTGTGCTCGGCGATGGGCATTGATAACATTTTTAGAAAAGGGTTTCACGTAGTAGAGAGTTTGAAACCGTCGTAGCTATTGAATTTCGGGGTTCTTCTTATTTCAATGGCTTCCCGGATCATGCGGGGAAAGTAAAATTGTACTATGGTACTATGGATTTTGAAACTGCACCCAGTGGTAAGTTGCACTATCCAATATGTGTTCGCAGATCGCCGATTTTTGTCGCTGAACGTTTTTAACAGCTTTGATGTGTTGCATCAGTCGAGTGGCTATAGGCCGTTTCGTTTGTCCAACGTAGGCAAACCCACAGCTGCATTCGACTTTATACACACTTAGAGTTTGCAGTGGTATTACGTCCTTTACAGGACTCAGAGATCGAGCTATGTTTTGAGTCGGTTTGAAAATCGTTTTTATATCGAATTTGTTAAACATCTTACTTATTCGATCTGTCACGCCCTTGGCGTATGGTAAGAATGCTCTTGATCTGCTGGGTTTCTGGGTTTCCTCTGTATTGGATCGTGTGCGTGCTTCGTCGTATTTTCAGTAACTATTTTTCCTAAGGACATTATTTCCATGTTCCATCTCCTGCGAAAAATACTCAGCGTCGCATAGATCGTGTGCTCGATTCACGAGCGAACTTTACTCTGAACGTAGATGATAGGAATGATGGTATGAGCTAGCATGCAAATATCTGTCCGTATGTATGGGCTTCCGATATACTGTATATCCGAGACTATTGTCACTTCTTCTTGTAACTTTGACATCCTAAAAAGCCAGAGAGCCGTCCTTTTCTACGTCATTTGTAGTTTGATAACGATTATATAGATTAGCGTAGGCACTTACCTACCTTATTCGTCATACGAGGGATACCGCACGTTTAGAAAAAAGTGAAGGTAAAATTAGGATTTGTGATCCATCCAGATAGGTACTCTTATCCACATCCATCCATCCAGACGCAATCCAGACACTTAATATTCGGCTTATGGATACTTTGTACAATTCGATTGTTAGAAGTCGTAGATATGGAAATGAATGCAGTTATCTGAAAACCGCATGAAGATTCTTATATCTTTATGCTGGACAAAGTTAAAAAATGATTTGTACGGTTTTTATATTTTAATCAATACGGTTACTAGGTATCCATTTCTGTATCCTAGATCGTTTATCCTAGGCATGACTGGCTATAGTTTCCTTTGTCTTCGAAAGGAATTTCTGACTATGTTCTACATATTTAAAATCATTTGAGGGAAAACTGAAAACCTAATTTGCTATTTAAGTTCAGATATCTATTCTGATATCTCAGATGTGGCCGACTGCTTACGCGGAGCTGTTATCATTCACAAATGCATTGGTGGAATCTGTTGGGACGTGCATTGCGGCAATTAAATGACAATCTCGCGGCAGTACCAGATCTTGATATTGAACTGCAATGTTTTTAAAATGTGGGCTGAAATGTTTTTAAAATAAATGATTTATTCAAACCTGGTTAGATATTTTAAATTAGTAATATTGCCAATAGTCATAAATACGTAAGTAATATTTAAATAACATATCAATGTTTTGAAATACTTATTTAGTCTGTAATGTTGGTATATACCTAGGCCTTATAGGCAAATATTAAACAGTTAAAATAAAATAAAATTTATGAAACAAATCTCATCAACCATACCTGTATTTAGTCAGTATAATTACCGCTGCTGCTAAAATCGTAAAAACGTCGGAAGGTTAACACCTTAAACATCCAATCGCGTAATCAAAATAAAAGGTATACTTACAAATAGTATACAAATAATAATATAAAAAGCTACTATTTCATGCAAATAAAGATTTATTTAATTATCTTCTACTTATATATTATGCAGAGAACTATCAATAAAAATATGCCAGAATGACTACAATGAATTTCGCAATCCAATTTTTAAAATAACGAAATATCCCCATTGTCAATATATAACTTTATGAATCCTATAACGAAGCAGACAATCTTTCATGTTTAAAAAAAACTGAAAAAAATAACTATGTAAAAACTTAACCCAGTGGTTTTTGTTGAATTTTATCATTCTATATCTTTATAGCTATTATTATGATCATTACAGAAAAAGCATTTTTGGGTATTTTTACCCAATTTCGTCTGATTTCCTTCTACATAGAACTTATTGCTGTATGAAGGTTTCTTTACATCGCGCCTTGGGTCTTTGGCTTCCTATCCATATACTACTTAAAAGTTACTTGCTCGAAATATAATATTAGTAGGTACAATGGGGGTTTATAAATATATTTCTATAAAATAATTTTAAAAATATATTTAAATAAAATGTGATTCGTTCCAAGCCGTAAGGTAGTTCAATAACGATTATATAGATTAGCGGAGGCACGTATCTACCTAATTCGTTATCAGTAGGATACCACACATTTAGCTTCTTCTTATTTTAGTGTCATCGCAAAGCGAACAGTCTATCACAATTCTCTGCAACCCAGCTAGAACGACAGGTCGTTATGATAGAAATAACCTGTCCCTTCGACTGAGCTAGTCTATGACCGATTGCTAGGCCTGTAGTTAGTCTAGCTAGCTACTTAAGCACTCCTGCAGGACGGTGCCCATGCCCAGGGTTTGGGGAATGAGGCGGGCGAACCATCGGTTGCGGGCTTTTTATGTATCATTTGGAATAATCAAATGCTCAGCAAGTACAACTTGTTACAGGTATGAAGGGCAGAATCATTTGTAGGAATGCTAATATCACCCTCACGGGAATTGCTTTTGCCTGTAATTGGGCCTTAAGATGGTTTCAGTTTATTTATTTCCGATCATCGTCCATCGCAATCGAGCTGCAAATGACACAGGGCGACGCCATCGCCATTCTGGCATAGCACCGGCACGGCGCGACCTTTGATTGCCGTTCGGCGCAAACAATGCCACGCCATCGGTCGGTCATTTGGAATTATTAGCGGTCATTACGTGTTCGCTTCGCGCCTCTCCGCGTATGAAATTCACCAATTTAATGGGTTTGTTAAGTACCGTTTGGCCGCACGAAATTAAAGACGTCCGCATAATAGAGCGACGAGCATTGCTCGGCCCGGTAATGGTGCCATTGAGCGTACAATTATTTCCATTATCGGGAGAAGGGAAGGCGATTATCGGGCCAAGAAGCGAGGCGTAATGTGGGATGGCAGCGTTGCGGAGCGCTCCGGTAAAAAGCGTAAACGACAGAACAAGTGTTAAAATTACGCGAGCGGTAACGCTTATGGGTCTCGTTCGGCGGTTGCACTCGAACAATACGGCCGTAGCCGGTTATCGAACGGCGTGAATATTCAGTAAATGAATTGATCCGGGCGGCAGATGGTTTTCAGTAAGCGATAGATATAACAAATGTCGATTGGCATAAAAGAAAATGTTCTAATAACACAACGTTTTCTAATTAGCTGAAAAATAGACAGCAAAATCGTGTGAAAATTCCCGATTACCCTTGTAATTATTCTAGTATATTTCGTATAACAATTATCATATCACGTCTCCGTCACGAATATATATAGGTATAAGTGATGGGTATATAATAGTGATAGGTAGGATATAAGTGATAGGCATATAATAAAATTTATACTAGGCAAATACATAGTAAAATTTATAACATCCTCCCTGTGTGCATAAAAGAAGCACCCAGCCAGCAAGTTTTCCAAAAAGGAGTTAAAGAAGTGGCTAGTAATACGAGTATTACGCGGTAATACGGTTCATATAGACCAGTGATTCCCACTGTGGTCTATATGGACCCACAGGGGTCGATCTCGACTTGCAGGGGCCATGCCAGCGAGAAAAAGTGGCACACAAGATATAAATGAGGATCCATCTGAGCAGACTATACTTAGGAAGGTTATCATCAACTTTTAGCCATTACGTAAATGTTTCATTACACCTAAAACAGATTATCAATACAGCATAGTATTTTAAACTTACACAAATCGTAATAACAGACGTGAATCGTTTGTTGTTGCGATTGTCGTGGAAGGAAATCACCAATCAACTCAAATTGCATCACTAATTGATCGAGGAGGCAAACCCAAATGACTAGCGAGGGTAGGTGCGAGCGAGTTGCCGCTTTAACGGGTGTCTGCAAGCGAGTAGGATAGACGGCTCACATGAATGAGCAAGCGAAATAGTTCTACTTGTGCAGTTATGTGTGGCTTTCTCAAATGCTATATACTTCAAGAAATGAACATGTACCGATCCAAATTTAAGTTCATGAATAAAAATTGTACATCATCATGTGTAGACTAGCAAAATGATCAGCACTGTGTCATCTGTCAAACACACATTTTAAGTTAACAAGTTTAAAATGCAATAATAGGCATTACGAAAATCAAAATATATCGGCACGTGGTCTACGGGCCTAACAATTTGGGTGCCTCTGATATAGACAGGTAAATATTTTAGATTATTAACTTACAACTGACCGACAAGCCAAACAATAACTTATTTTTTAAAATTCTTATTTTTTTTATTATATACTAATATTATTATTATCCATATATGAATGACTAAATTTTTGGTAGTGTATTTTTTTAAAAAAGTTTACTTTTTTTTAAAAATACACTACAAAGTACAATAAATTTATTGCTCTTTACTTTTATTATATAACTTATTTATTTTTTCTTTTGAATTTACTCTTTATTTATATAATGTCTGCCCAAGTACAAGCTTTGCTTATTTGGGCGAATCGACAAATAATAATGTGGAGGGATATGTTCACAACATGTCAAGTGTTCAAACTGCTTAGAGTAGTTACGTGTGACCAGACCATTCTAAGGAAATTAGATTAAGATAGATGTAATTTGTTTTTACGCCACGAATTAGTTGTAGCTGTAATGTTGTCTATTTCGCATAAATAAATACATTTTCAAATTCCAAAAATATTATTTTTGCCAGAATATCGGCATATATGAAACAAAAATAAGGTAAAAACCGAAGGAACGCGGCTTCGGGGGAAATCTATAAAGCCCTCAATGTACAGAACCGAGAGCGGTCGAGAAAATGACGGGAGCGTCGAGCAAGATTAGCGGCGGAGGCAAATTCCACTGCCGGGGCGTACACCGAACCCGTACCCTCTACCAGTGGGGCAAGGTTTGTGCGAGTGCCTTGTATCGAAATTCCAGCGTTGCCAGGAATGATTTGATAAAATCATTCAGCAGTCTAAAAAGTCGTAGCTACTTACCTATTTCAGTACATTTCACGAAAATTTAAAGAAATTAAATAGCACGTAACTATTTTTGTACACCTAGTAAAATCTAGTTGGTAGATCTTTCGATCGCACATCTTACAACTCAAAGAATTTAGACGCTCGTGCGCCTATAAGGCGCACGTATTTCTAATTTCTTTCTTACAACTGCTAAGATAGTCGTGCAAAACGAAATAAAATTGTACCTACATATGGCAATGTTGGCACGTGCTCGCTGGCTTGCTCGCCTCTGTGGGAGAAATTAGCAGCGACTGCGTCAACTAAATTATTATTTATATGATAAAGCCTAAAAAATTTGGAAATAGATTTTTTTAAAATCACAATAAGAAGCGAGGAGCCGTGCCCATTTCAGACCATACCGAGTCGCCATTTTTCTCTAGGACTTACAGTTTCTTAGAACCGGATAGACTTGTCACATAAGATTCATTTTACAGTAAAAAGACTAAAACCATGAAAGACAATAAGATCTCGTAATACTTCAATGGCAGATCACCTTTTTAATTTATATTTTCTCTCCATTCTCTTTCCCAATAAGTACTTCACAATAAGTACTTTCCTGATGATTCTTTTCAGACAATTTCCAACTTTTGTTTCATATTCGATTTTCAAATGTCATGGATACTATTTCCACTTGTGAATACCTTCGCTTTCATCACACTCGTAAAAATTGTTCGGAAAAACATTAGTACCTACTAGTGAATTGTAACTACCGGTCCTTGTAACTTTATAAATTATTACTTTCTAGAAACAGGGCTCTGGGGGTGATTTTTTAAATCAATAGAAATAAATCTTCTTCTCTATACCTATACTCTGTTCGAATCTCGATTGAAAAGCGACAACGAATGGCATCATCTAATATACAGTATTTTCTCTATCGATTCAAAAATCAAAACCACTATGTTTCAAATCTACATAAAAAGCACTCTGGTGAAAGGTTGTCTTTAAGCGATTCAGACTTTTAGAGGTTGGATATTATTATACTTCCAATAGAAAAACAATTAGGTAATTGCGAACACCTCTCAAGTGGTTCATATTATTTGACCTAATTTAAATATTTTTCAAAATTCTCTATAGCTGGGTAGATTATCTATTTTGTCTAAAGTTTTAATTAAGTATATTTTTTTGTGAATTCAACAATTTTGCTATATTTTTGCTGTGAATGTAATAGCACCAAACTCATAGCTTTCCCGACATAGCGACTACGTTTGATTATAAAGCCGTTTTTCAATAGTTTATTAAATATTTTTTCAACGTATTGAAATAAATTTTATGTTTAAGATAAACGATGTTATTAGATACATTTAGAGCTATTCAAAATGGTTAGCGATATCGGCCACTCCATGCAATGTAAATAAATATATTTATTGTAAATTTTTGATCTTTTATTTTAATATTTAAAAATACTATACGTGACGTCAACATAAATGACGTCACGGATCGTATGTCTATGTGTGTCGTATCATCGCTATCGCGATGAAAGTGTGATGTTCGCCGTCGTTCGTTTCCGATATGACATGCGTGCGATCGTCCGCCGTTACGAGTGGGAAGGGGCGACCCCCCCCCCCCCCCCGCCAGCGGAGCGCCCGGGGCGTCGGCGGCACCGATAATGACAGGCCGCGCGCTGGTCCCGGGACTCCGCGCCGCGCCCCCCGCGGTAGCACCCGCGCAGCTCTCGCGGGATACGACGATTTAGCTACACTTCACACCATCGCGCCTGCAGTTTCTGCTGCTTCTTCTTTTTAGGTTTCCGTACTGAAGCGTACCTACCTACAAACGGTATTCTGTAGGTGAGACTTCGCTAATGTATATAAGATTCTTTTCAAAATCGATTTTTGTGGAAATAATTCATATGATGCCCCTTCTTAATAAGCCACGGAACCCTTGGCCCGCGAGTCAAGTTTTATTTATGATTCTCTCTTGCTAGATTTTGGAAACCATCATATTTGTATATTGCATCGAAACAACTACCAGATGTGTAGACGAAATATTTCAGTTCTTGTCATCCACGGGGCCCCAAATAGGCGTCATGGTTTTTCTCAGAATATAATTCATCATTTAGAAAAGAACACCGTGGATAATATGATTAACGAAACCCAAGACATCTACAAGACCTATTACGTAGGACGTGGTATTATTTACCAGCTAAATCACCTGTATCAGATAGACATCACTATACAATTGCAATTTGCTGTGAAGTAATGAAAAAACGTGTACCTAAACTTGAACCGCATCACAGTGATAGAAGCGGTTGAAATATAACTTTCTGCCTTCAGGACGTTGGAATATAACAATTAGGCAAATGTTTAGTTGCATCAACAATCCAGCTATTGCTATCTGCATTCGCTGCACTCACCTTACTCACATGGATGAGGGGGGCAGGGTTGGATTTAAGATCAAACTCGGGCCAACCCGTCATCTCGAGCCGTTTCAACGAACTTTATCGTTATATCGGCCCGCGATGAGCGTAAGGAATCGTGATATTCCATATCCACATTTCCAACTACGCCACTGCCCGCGAGAATCCGACTCCTTAACACGAGGCATTGGGAATTATCAAACTGAATGGGGTACCTTCGTACCCTCGCTCTAAGATGTGGTCAGATTTTTCCGACCATCTGGTCGCAGGTTCGAAGCCGCTTGCGCGGTTTCTACCTTAAGATACCGTCGACTCATACCATCTTATCGCGGGCGAGTGGCGTCCTTTGCTCGGCAATATATTCACCCGAGATTGGGTGGCCGACGGTCGTTTCTAAGGATAGGCACCCTGTGGCACATGTTTATTCCCGCTGTCTAGGTCGCATTGCTCTTCCATATCCCCCCCCCCCCCGGCTGTTAGCCAATTGAGAAAAGAACAGTAAACCGACCATTGAGGAGTGTCAACTGCTACGGGCGAACTCATCCACCCCGGAGCGTTTTAACGATATAGATCGTTCTATCACCCCGAGGCGAAACGCAGAGACTTTGGACGAAGAC
>JAOPUG010000036.1:5591518-5607570 GCA_027564375.1 Micropterix facetella | reverse complement strand
TATGATTGATCACTAACTGTAACGCTTAAGTGAATTTGTGTCATTAAATTGCGCATGAGGTAATTATGTTTTGAAAATGTATTAATAGTTTAAAAATAGGGAATAATTTTTTGGCATGGCGTGACGTTTTTCAACGTGCGGCTTGGTGCCTTACAACTACTAGTATTAGATAAATGTACACCTGACTCACTTAACAGGCTTCACAGTAGCTGTACTTATGTCATTCTATGAAAATTAGATATTTCTAAAAGTACCTACGAAGTTTCTAGAATTAAGATATTTCTAAAAGTATCATATCTATAAACGTAGTTTTTTTTATTAACCTACATAATTTAAAAATGTACCTACTACATTTTCTGAAAAGTGCAATATTTTAAACATTGCGTTATTATTTGAAATTAAGACAATTAAAGTCTGATACTTTCTGAAGTAACATAGTTTACTGGGAGTATATTTTTTTCTGAAAGTACGACAATTTTAAAAAGTACGATAATTTTTGAACGTCCGATATTTTCCGCTCGGACTTGCCCCGTCTTACTCTACTCATTCCGCACCTCCGCCCGATTTATACTTTGTCGCTGGTTCTGATGTTTATCAGTAGTCCAGGAAGAATGGTGTATTATGCGTATTTCCAATACGTTAAAACACAACTGTTCTCGCATTACAAGATGCATCTCTGATTACTGGCAGTCAGCTTAACCATAACAATGAAAAGGTTACGGCTATATATGAGTATATTCTTGTCGCGCGCTAATAGATGGTGACCTAATTTATTTAAAGCATAATGCCGATCGATCGAATACTAACAATATAGTCATTTTAGTATCATTGTTATTCCAAGGTCTTAGGTGGTCAATCTTAGTTAGCTGGTTGGTTCAGTAAAGGTGGTAATAGAGGGATCATCTCACGGTTTGCATGGTGGCACGATATTATAGTAGGTACTGGTCTATATACTTGCATTAATCATAGCGTGCTGATTACCTGGTAATGACGCTACACATTACTTTCCTGGTTTTAAAGGTGATACCATTACGGTTATGAATGGCATCGTGGCGTTTAGTATTGGCAGGGCCCATCTCACTACACCACAGTGGTCTTACAATAATGCTCAGTAAAGAAGTCAGTTTATTGCAGAGTTGCAGTGTGTTATTGCAGAGATGCCAGACTTGTAAAGTCAGCAATGACGTTCTAAATGCCAAAAAATAGTCGTTATTTAAAGAGCTCACGTCTTTGTTTTTCTCCGTGTAGATTTTTTATGATTGTTTGCAGTTATTGACACTTCATAATTGTATTATCTCTTGTGCCAGACCTTAAGAAGCTATAATATATAAAACCGGGCCAAACTTTCCCTATAAACTTCTTCCGATTGATTTGCATTTTGGGCATGGATTCAATCACTATGACGAGCATTACGGTTACCGTACAAGAACCATTTTTCGTCGCAAATGTGAATCCGATTCAGAATTCCTTCATTTTGTTGTTGGTTCAATGCAATGCAATGCAATGCAAGCGTCGACCGCGTTTTTACAGCTGGACATTAATTTAGCTCATATGGTATCCACTTTGGTGCTTTATTACTTTGTAGATTACACTCAAATGATTCAATATTGTTTCGCTACTTACATTGTGTTGCTAGTTCAGCCGTAGATTTGCATACGATCCACTTTCCTTATCACCCTTAATTTATCATCTTCTAAATTACTCTCTGGTCGTCCGTGGGGTTTGTTTTTGAGGTCGCAATTACCAAAATAGAAGCTATGAAATCAATTACACACGGAGCGCTCGTGATATTTGATCCATGCACATTATTGATATTGCGCGTCGGGTCTGTTGCATTGCTGTCACAACGAAAATAATGCGAATTATCTATTTTTCGATAATTATACATAGGAAGATATACAAGCAATAGCAAATAACACGATGAAAAATAAAGTACAGCGGATTTTGAAAAAAAAGGGTAAAATGTCTTTGAATTTGGGATTTCAACCCCAAATGAAGTTCTTCAAATTGATAATGGCAGTGTGTGAAAAACGACAATTGCATAAGTAAGGAACTCATACTATTTCTAAGTTTATCGGAATATTACTCTGAAGCTATGTTTTTTTTCATTCTTGGGCTCATATTGGGATCGAGAATCATTGAACTCAAAATTTTGAGTTATGCACCAATCGATGAGGAGTCAGGGAAGAGAAGTATCATATTAGACTTGAAGAACAAGAAACAATGACCAAAAATTGACTATCGAGACTACAATGATTATGATGATGATAATTTTCCCGATAACATGTTGACAGGTATTTTGAGGAAAGGATATACAACAAGTTCTGAGGGTGAAGACTTTGCTAAAACTTACGTATAGAGTTATCTGATAAAATTACACGGATGGTTTAGAGACAAACGAAGGGACTGGAGCTGAGATAAACACGTAATCCCTTGGACTAAGGACCTAAAGCTCCCTGAAGCGTAAACCGTAGGTATAACAATGGCTCTAGGAAAAATACAAAAAAATAAATTAGAGAGAAAGGTCATACATGTACACGAGGTAATATATTCATACTGAAAATTTCTGAAAGGAATAAGAAGAAATTACAATGAATGGACAAAAATTAATTTATTGTTTCTCAAAATATTCTCCGTGAGCGTTGTGAATACACTTTTCAATTAGTATAAACCAATTTTATTTTAATTTATTCCACTCCTCCGTGGTGAGCTTGGAAACATGTTTTTCATATTCTTGGATAGTTTTTTCTGCTGTAATTAGTTGTAAATTTTTGGCAAAAAGAAGTCACAAGATCAATGCCAAGTCTGGGCTGTATAGAGGATGGCATACGAGGTATAAGTTTTTCACAAAAAATCGTTTGTCTGTCTGGCCGTGTAAGAACTGGCTTTGTCATGATGCAGGATGATGCAGCATTTACTGTTGCTTTTACGGAGTTCATCAATAACTTCCGGCAAGCAAATAGTCGTCTACAAATCAGCATTCGGGGTAAGATGGTTCTCCAAGTTCGTTTCGCGGCACTTTGCACGCGCGTTACTTTAGTTGGGTTCGGCTCACCTTGAATGACCCAAATGGTCGATTGCTGATTAGTTTCGGGATCGTAGCTGTAAATCCATATTTCGTCATCTGTTAATATGTTCCACACCGAATAAATCTGGTAAGCATTGCATTGCACCAATTGACGCGTCCCGTATTTTGGGCGTCAGTCAAATTGTGTGGGATCCACCGCGAGCACAGCTTTCTCAAAACCAAATGTTTATTTAGGATTGATTGTACCTGATGCATACCTATACCCAGTGATGCCCGAATCTCATAGTAAATCATAGGCCTGACTGTTTCGATCATATGTTTTTGTTGGTGACAGCGTCGGACGTGTGACCTTCAAGAAAATCCTCACTGATGTTCCGATGTCTGCGTTTGAATATAGTAAACAAGATATAAATTGTCATATTCTTGATGCTTCATCACCAAAAGCAATTTGAATCCGAGGGAGACTCTGCTGAGCTCTAAATTTACACTTAAAATCGTCGAAAATATACAGCGAGATTTTCCCGAGTTAATTCGATCGCAATGCGAACACACTATTTTTAAAATGACACCCCAATGAAAAAAACAAGTGACAGTTAGATAAAATAAACGTTATTCTACAGCCAAAAATTTCAATTTCAATTAGTTTTTAAAAATTGTTTATGTAAGTGGCCATTTCCGTAATATTTTAGTAAGATTTACGTATATAAAGACGGCAGATGGATGCTTCTAGCACTGAGATTATAGCTACATGCAGCCCTCCAATTTAATAAAATAATGTTACTGGGCACATGCAAATATTGTATATGAAAACAGAGTATATCTCACATATGTGTGTGAGAGGAATGAAGTGAGAGGTAATGAAAAAGCAGATAGTCTGCAAGGCGGGATCGTTATATCCACCAATTAGACAGGAGTCAACTTTGCCACTGGCAGAGGGATACACGAGAACCGCCTTGAAGAACATACCCAATAATGAATAAAGCACAGGTAGAGAGGAACCAGCCTAAGGCAAGCAAAAGGCCATTAGAGTATTGACGAATGTTAACATGTTACTGCCTGAGACTTTCTAATGATAACTTGAGGAAAACGGTTGCAGTGATTTCGGAATAGAAAATGTGTCGGCTGATCTGTATTATATATATATGCCCAGCTTTGGCTGTAAGAAGAGAGAAAATAATGGAAATATGTGCGGTTGCTATGACTGACGTGTGCGGCTTCCGTCCGTCATGGATCCTGCGACTGCTCTTCCAGGTGAGCTAGTTGTAGGATCTATAGCATAGCCTTGTGGCCAATAGATACATAGATGGGCGTAAGCTAAAATGACCCTACAATTAGGTGTAAACCGTCTAATCAGCTAGCCCCCCGTTTCATCATCAGCAATGAGTATTGACGCACTGTGTCCTCTTCACTAGAGTTTTCCACTTGTGTGTGTGTGCGCTTCGTGGCAGATACGGCTGTTTCGCAAGCGCCACTCCGTGCCGTACTTTAATGCCTGTAATTTATATTTGGAGACAGACGAAAAGCGACCCATCTTCGGTAGTCACGTAGGTGGCGTATGATCCCTGTGAGTGAAATACCTCAAATATTAATATTATTTACGATTATTAAGCACTCAGAATAGTGCTTGAAACCGCAACGGGTTTGTAATTAAATTTTATCAAACTATACTGATAGAGTCGAGATTCATATATCTGAATAAGGCGGCGCTTAGAGCATGCTATTTTGGGTATATACTCGCGGCTGACTGTGATCACATCTTTGTTATGAAGAAACTGGCTGGAAGCATAATTGCTGGAGGGTTCGCGGGCATTATTTTCTTAGGCATTATTTTCAAATGTTACCATACATGATTTGTTTCTAATATGAAATTGGATCCGATTGGTACTTTTTTTTGTTGTGAATGGGTAATTTTCTAAAAAATATTGACTTCTCAAAAAGTAATAATGATTTATTCATTTCTCCAAATCCATCTCTTGATTATTTTCAGCATTTTTCTCTTTCTGCAATGATTTCAGATTCCCTCAAATTGCCTAGTTTTAAAAACGCATCTTTTATAATGTAAGTTGTGAGGAGACACTTAGCCAACTTTGACGTGAACAGCATCTTCCACGATTACCCAGCTAGATAAGTACTGCAGTCAGCTCCGTTCCGTTAGTCACTCTCTCAGGAAGTTTGAAACTAGCTTTCGAAGCCGACGTTATTGTACCCAAAATATACAATCCATTAAACGATTTTATCAAGTCTGCACCAAATGAGGCAATATTTAGGAGTTATTTGATAACTTTCTACTGAACAATTTTTCTATAGAAGTGCGTTTTATTATTATACATTATGATAATGTTGTGTGACTTATTTAATAAGTTGCCTGCCCAAATGGCATGTCTTATTTGATTATTTTTTTTAACGATTTTATCTTTAATGCAAGGTTGATTTAGTGCAGTATACTGATATCAGCAACACTATTCCATGTCAAAATGCCTAGAAAACTTCAGCCTGAAAACCATCCCTCGATGAATACTGTGTAGCTCACGCTTTAGCTTTCATGCGAGGAAACGAAAAGAAACGACTCGAAAGAAAACAAAAAAGATCTTTTTATTGGCTAAAATTAGGTCACTAACATTGTTTTTTCAGGGATATTAAATAACGGTCTTTCCATCAAAATTATATTTCTCCGAAAACAAAATCGGCTCTAACCTAGTTGGATACCTACTTGTCGATAGCAATTTATTTTTTAGCAAATACACACTATTTCATGTATTTTTTTAAAATGAAATGAGTAGTTTTTCATTCATTCATTGCCTTATTTCGACAGAATGATTTTAGTTGTGTGTGCCGCCCATGACAAAGCTAAACTGCAACGGGCTCCCAGTCTATAATGGATAGCGTTCATCGGCGTCGTCGTCGGTTGTCGGGTCTACGTTTCGCAAACACGAATCGGACGATAGCGCGCGATTATTAGATTTTACAGCCACTAATAACGATAATGGGCGAGTTTTAAAGAAATTTAGAAATTGGTATGGCTTGTTACGACACCCATCAGCGCCAGCCATCGTGTGAGAGGCTAATCGTTGCAACAATAATAACTGAATGCCTCGCTGCCTATTATTTATCGCTATAGGGTCGCCCGTAGTGAGCCGAGGCATTAGTGACGGTTGAGTTAAAATTCATAGTATTTATTCACGGGTTAAGAGACATTAAAATTTCAAGTGTTATTCAAAATGGGGTAGCAATTCTTAAATGAGCGCCGTCAATGTATGACCGTATGTATTATTTCTACGGTCACGCTCGTATTTTTAACACAGCTACTTAGTATTAGATGGCAAATGGCCCAATAATATTAGTATTTGTGAATTGCTTTAAAGTAAATCAAAACTCTGGGTGTGTAAAAAATGGGATGCAGCTGCAAGTTAGTCTACTTTGGATAAACGAAACAGCCCATAGCCATTCGGCTGAAGAACACTCAAAGCGGTTAAAAACGTTCAGCGAGAATAATCGGCAATCTGCGAACCCGCCATCCGCCACCGTTACAATCTGCACAGTAATAGAAGCAGTTTACCGCCTACCCGAAGAACAACGGAGGACGATTGACCTGTCTACCATGGACAATGGCGATTGCAACATCGCCAAAACGTCGAATGTTATAAGCTTCACGCGATAAATTCATTTTATCTTATTTATACTCTCAATTAACCGTGATAGTTTTCAATTTAATATTACAGAATATTCACAAATATTTAATATTAGCACTAAATTTATTTATTAATATTCAATGTAACGACAAAAATAAAGCATTATTAAAAACAACAAAAAACACAAGTAAGTTCGGTGATTACAAAAAAATGTTATTTATTAGTCTATTTTTTTTTTAAAAATCACACGTTGTGATGGAAAATATCCATCTTACTGGTTGATTTAGTAGCATAAAAACTCAGGTGAAATTTTCCATTGGGCGTTGTTGCTGCCCTGTGGGCTAATAGGTAGTATGTACCTTCTTAATCTTTATTAGTTATCAGAAGCAACTAAACACATTTCTTCTGGTTCTGCAGTATTGTTTATTTGGCCTTTTAACAATTTGCAGATATGCCACATCGTCGAGCCAAGCTATCTAAGCCAACAATGTCCAAAAGGAATTTGCTGAGATAAATCTGTGGATACCAATGGTAGTTACCATATTTTTGTGGTAAAGGTGTCTAATTAATTCCGTCTGGGCCTTTTCCAGCTGTGTCATATGCGATTTTTCGCGTGGACTCCAAATTAGACATTTTTCTTCTAGCTTAATTCCAACGAGTGTATTAAACAGCATACGAATTGGCTGGGAATTTAAGAAATATGCTATGTCTTATATGGAATCAAGCATTTTAGGAAAGATTTTGTTAAAGCATCAATGTGTTTGGTAAACGTTAGTTTTTTATCAAAATAGACCCTTAGGTCTAGAATAATATTTTTCTTCATCAAGAATATGGCAATCATACGCAACATGAGTAATCAGGAATAAAAAAAACTAAATTTTGCGAATCAGTGATTGTCATGATGTTTCTTTATGAAATTCGACCACGAATGGAATTAAATTGGTTTATTTCCACATGTTAATTAAAATTAATTATACTTATCATATCATCCTATCACTACAAATGATTGCGTCATTAATCGGTTCTTAACGGCTCCGTGTAGCTTGGGCTATGATCGATTTGTCAACGTGGTCGACTCAATTCACGGGGCAGTCCCTATCCGGGAGCCTCCTAGAATGAGGGACCTATCTGGTGAACCCGCTGTGCTGTGGATCTGGGGTCGAAACCTCGGGCGGAACTGGACAGCTGGCGCAGGGGGCGGGCATACTGGCCGTGTTGTCACTGACTGATACCCGGAGGGGTTTGAGAACGTATGTTCTTTAAGACGCGGGGGTAGGTGTCAACCTGTCGTCACCTCCCCTTAGAAACGACCCGATGGCTACCCGATATCCGGTGAGCATAGTTGAGTAAAGGACGCCGCGGGTCCGCGATATTTCCGAGTTACGGAATGCCACGTTATCACGATAGGTAAGGTTGCCCAAACGAATTCGGGCCAGGACCAAACAGGCTGGATGGAGAAATCCGTCTAAATTTGGTAGAAAGGGGGTGAGGCCGCCCGCTGGGTGGCACTTCCCAGTGCCTTGCCGTAAGGAGTAGGACTCTTACGGGCTGAGGTGGAGATTGGTACGTAGATTGTCTATGTCCATCAAGTCTCTGTGTTTCACCTCGGGGTGATATAGCGATAAAGTTCGTTGAAACACTCCTGGGTGGACGGGTTCTCCCGTAGCAGTTGACATACAAATCTTCTGTTTTGTAAAGTCATAACTACAATCGTTGGAGCTAATAATATGCAATATAAGTACATATTGTACAATCAGTTACATTAAAAATTTTTTTTTAGAAAATATCCACATACAAATATTATGTTCTACTAGAGTTCAAGGATTCTTCTATCCACCAGTCACTCGCTTACGTATTATGAAAGTTGGCATTTATGGGGCCACTGTTGGCTAAAAGGTGATTTATGAAACCGTGTCCTTATTTGGTCATTCTTGCCGTTAGGGAGATCGTTATTTAAGACACCGCTGTTGGCTAAATCAAGCGGAATAATATGCCAAGGTAAACACCCGCAATACTCCGAAAGCCTACTATTGCTTGCGCGGAGATATCATTTTTACGGCAAGCAATGTTTCACTTGCACCAGCGGGATGCAATACGCCGAAAAACTATTATTGCTTGCGCGGGAATACCGTCCATGACATTGAAATCGCCCATGACAAATAATATTTTTTTTGTTTTTTATTAAAAAAACAACATATTGAAATATCAATTTGTTGTACTAAAGATTAGGAAATTTGCTACGAGACTCATATTTTTAATTTTGTTTAAATGTATGCGGGAATCACATACATTTTATCGCAAAATGTCTGAGAGAGGTAGTCACCTTAAGAATGGGTAAAGAATTAATGACCATAGTCTTCTTCCTAACTCAGCCGAATATATTCCGTGAGGAGTGACTTCAAGGCCCCAGCCCATTCACACGCTTTTACTTGAGTTTATTATAAAGGCGACAGAATAAATACTCCGAGCAAAGGAGGGATATCTCGGAATGTTTGTCAAATGGAGTTAAATATAGGAAAATAGTTTTTTTTATATATATGAGTAAAAGGACATTATGTACCTTTGTGTTTCGATGTATTTTTGCATTAAATTCATGTTAAGAGGAATTTATTTGAAAAAAAATATATGAAGGTTTGGTTTCTAAAATGGCATACTTTTTCCAACGATAGCCAATTTGACAGCTGATAGCGATTTCCGCTCAGTTCGGTTTGCCATTTTACCATGAATAGACTTATGTCAGAACATGCCACAGAGCCTGCGACACCATCAATTTATTGCGGAAAACACTCCATGAGCGCATATGCACATGTGAACTGGCCTCCCACGATCGTATGATCTCACACCTATGGGATACTTTCTTTGGGGATATGTGACGTCACTAGTATATGCCGATAAATCATAGACGTTGGAATACTTAAAAGTAGACAATCGTCACATAATTGCCATTATACGTCCCAGTTGATCGATAAAGTAGTCGAAAATTTGACTTCCTGATTGCGGCGGCACATTCGAGCCAGCCGTGGCACCTATATGCCTGAAATCATGTTTGCATAAAATTTTCATTTAAATAAATCCAATACCATGGCCATTAACATTATTTTTATCTGTTTTATTTCATTTTAAAATTGTATAACTACGAATTGTATACTCTAAAAAAAAACAATATATTTACAAATAACTACCAGTAGATGGAAAGATTTCGATTTAATTATATCCTTTTATCGAAATAAATATTCGCAATTTCAATAAAAAGTATTTCAATATATCTTTATCCCAATTGAATATTCTAATAATAATGTTATCTACAGATAATCAATCACCTCCTGATAGCGGCGATAAAGGTCAAAGGTATATATTTCTTAAAGGATAAAGGTCAAAGGGATATATATCTCCTGATAGCGGCGATAAATGTCAAAGGTATATATTGCCATATATTACTTTTAATTATCAAATCTAATGTAACAATAAACTTACGTACATTTAAAAAAAATATATTGTTTTGTTCCACATATTGATTTTTAGAAATCGAAGAATATCTCGGTTATTTGACTATTTTTTAAAAATTATTATTATTTAGAAAACATACAGCTGATTCAATACATTACATACAATAGTGATACATTTCAAAACCAAGAAAATGACATTTGTCCAATTAAAAATATTATTTTTTTAGAAAAATAAGGGATGTGGGAAGGGAGGAGTCATAATAAGTAAACTAGGGCAGGGGAAAACTTAAAGGTCTGTTAAACTTCGGCCCATATGATTATTTTCTTATATGTATGTATAATACATTAATATGTTCAGGGTACTACATGAACTGAGCACGTAAACCACGAGAGATCCATTGTGCCACTTCTGTAATGAATACCTCAATGAAGAGGAATTACTGTGTGAAAGGGGTTCAAATGTTTAGAGATAAATCTTATGACGTTCCAAATATTCTTCCGCATTCCAAAAACTTTTTGTGGTTGATAGTCCCTAGCCCCGTGTGACTTTTTTGGCCACTTAGGTGGCCAAAGTAATATGAAAATATTTTCCAATCTTCGCAAACTCACTTATTTTACACGTTATTTTAGGGATATGTTATTTTAAAAAAAGCATAACGATATAAAACACATAAAGCCATTTTGTCTCGTTTTCATCGATATTCCTCTGCCTACATTAGTCATAAGATATGAAGATTATTAAATACAACTGTATCTAACTATTAATATAACATTTTCTACCAAGTTAAAACATTTACTTCTCCCCCTCCCCCTCCCTCCGAGGGGGACAAGTCTTCTTACAATTCTGCGAGGTTTTGTTACTATGCACGACTACTTCAAGACTTGGCCACTATGGTGGCCGAAGTAATTCAATTCTATTCATTGTTAAATCAATGATCAATTCTATTCGATAATAGATTTGTGAAAATTCTGATTTTCAACATATTTATTAAAATAAACACAGACACATAGTAATAAGCACTGTTCAAAAGTTATAAGCTATTGAAAATGTAAATTTGTAATCGTATGTACGGTGAGATTACTAATATGGCAAGGGATAGTAGCATTGAGCATCCAGATCTACTAAAATATTAAATAATTCGAATTTTAAGTCGAGTCCTTACTGATTTCACTAGTTTATAGGTAGGTACTAAGCAGATGTAAACTGTAAACAGAATGTTACAATAAGGTTAACACTTTAACTACTTATCTACATAGGTCCTATTAGAGCAGTTAATGCGCCGTAGTAACTGCGATATGCTAGAGCGTGTTAAAAATCGTGCGGTTCACACGCAACGTGAATCTTCGAATCAATCACAGAGGCGCTATGGTGACGGGTGACGGACGCTTTTCGCATTTCCTCGGTCGGCCAGGATGCTTTCCTGCCCTCGATAATCGACGATATCATTCAGTGGGCGGTGAGTAAGCGCGCTAAGGATAGTGTGCCACACCAAGAATTCTAACATATAAAGGTTAATACAAAAGTTGATCATACCTAGGTACCTATCCAAATCGTTTTGGATACATATTTAGGGTTTTATTTGTACAGATCCTTCGTGTTCCTTTACGTGTCACAATTTCAATGTCATTCAATGACGTATTTTGTCTCTGTGCACTAGATGCGTATCCATTACATTTATATTTGCTTTATCTGTTTGAAATTTTTATTGCTAACTTCATAAAATTAGCTTCAATAAAACTTGATAAAATCGTTAAAAAATCAACATACATAAATAATAAAAATCTCAAAACCATGATAAGATACATAAGCTTAAGTGGTGATATTTCGTTATGCGTTAATCGAAAATATGGAAGATATTGACTATGTTATTTATTACAATTGATAAATAGGTAGGAGGTAATATGAAAATGATAATAAAGATATTCTAAAACATCTGACAAAGGAGACCAGGACTGACCAGGAGCTAGAACCAATAGAAGTATATCTTCTCTGCACATAACTACGCAAAACAATTGTTTTGTTTTTCCTTTTGACCTACTTTTAGTTTAAAATGGAAGCTAGGAAGATCTGTAACGAAATGGATTGTTAAGCCGAAAGAGAAACAATAATTCAAATTGTACGATTATACACAGGTGTAACCCTGTGGCGTGCCTCAAGGCTCGGTTCTACTCAGCAATAAGAATGATGATTTTCATTATAAGGATGAACACTATAATATTTTATTGTTTCTCACACATTTTCTTTTAGGTATTTTTTATTTTTTGTTATCTCAATCCTGACGATGTCAGAGGAGATAATCTTCATCGTTAACTCTCCTCCAGATTCACTTCCTTCTAGGAAAGAATTACCATTAAAGCTCCTCCAACTTTGCGCTGGTTCCTCAAGGGCCGCCAAGCCGTTGACGAGATAATGGTCGTCCGTCCGTCCGTCCGGTGCGGCGAGACAGTCCCGACCTGCCTCACGGGCTTCGTGAAGCGCGTCCGCTTCCTGCTCTCTTGGCGCGATCAGCCGTCGCCTTCTCCTCTCCGCACTCTTTGTTTTACGCTCCGCGGACCCCGCAGCAGATGCTCAGCGACAACGCAACCAAGCTTGTAGTATAACCAGATTTAGCCTTTCAAATTCACTGAGAGTAATCGGTGTAACTGACCTTCTCGATGTTTGGGAACGATGTCGATCTATTATAAGAAAGTAAAATTTAAAAAATTAAACAAGAAAACAACGGATTTACCGCGTGAAGTTTGTAGCACACCCGATGCGTGGGCGACGTTGCAACTGCCGTTGTTCAGGGTAGACTCGCTGTTGTCTACTGTGACAATGGCGGTTGCAACATCGTCAATAAGTCGGATGCTACAAACTTCAAGTGGTAAATCCGTTTTTGTATTGTTTATAATGTCAATCAACCGCGATATTCTTCGATTTCATCTAAACAAAATTATTAACTGTTTGAAAAGTTAGTGCGTTTTCAAAGTAAGCGCTGTTGTTTTTGGTGATGGTAGATATTTGTCTGTAAGAAAACGAAGACTATCGCGCGATTGTGAGACCGAGTGAAGGTCAAAGCTCCAGACGTTTCGGACATTTGCTGGTCTGTGTGGTCAACGTAGTATATAGTTCACGCTGTAGAATCCGATTTTGCTTTATTTATAAAGGTATATACGTCACTTGTAGTCCTTGTGAAAATTGATAAAATATCGCCATTCTAAAAATGATTTTAAAAGGGTAAGTTAAGGGTTAGAAGTTTAGTTATGGCAACTAACTGCATACAATTTTTATAAATACTTGAACAAAATTCAATAGGGTTGTACTTACTGAAGTCATTGTATTATTCCAGTTTTCCTGACACTTTTGCAACTATTCAGAACTTATAACAATGCCATAAAGTGTTCCTGCGAAATGCTGGCCTTTCAGATGTCATGCTATATATATATACATAAAGAAAAAAGGACACAAAAAGGAAAACCCCTAAAGATTAAAGAAAAAAAGGAGGACAAAAAGTAAGAAACGGAAAAGAATAAAATCTTAAGGAAAGAGAATAAAAAGAAAAAGAAAAGAAAAAAGGAAAAAATGAAAAATCAGTGTTCCTCATTGTGTCGTCAGTGAAATACAGTATAGCGATATACAGTTTAAAAGTAGCGAACGCCATGAAAAATAACGCCTCACTGAATTCACTTAACTGTGGCAGTAATTTGTTGCAATATTTGTACGTTTGCAATTTGCTATTCGCGGCAAAGCGGCTATTCCCGAACATGCAAAGTGATTGTTATGCTCCTCGTTTGTAGACGTAATAACTCATATGGTTGCACAGGGAACTTGTGTATTACCACCTAAATGCAATTACACTACATACCTACAAGCAGTCGTTTATAATATTAATGTGAAAACTCTTGGTAGCTGCATTTAAAACGAGCTATAAGAATTTTGGTTTTAACATCATCAATATGCCCATATACACTCGCATAGCGAGTACATTATTTTTAAACACGATAACTAATAAATAATAGAAGTTACGGTAAACAGTGTAAATTTCTCGTCATGTGAAGCCAGCATATTCAATGAAAACTAACAATGAATATAGTTATTTTTCATCACAAACACATAAAGAATAATTATAGGGTTATAAAATATAAATTATAAAATACGGAAATTAAAGTAGGGATCGTGGAATTTAAAAAAGGTTAAAAGAGAGAATCAGAGAGGGGAAGTTTCTAATAGGCTACATTGAAGTTATCGAAACAATTATCTTCGATGAGAAATTTCTCGTCTACCGGCAATTAAATTATTAGCATGCGGACCTGCCACTTACAGAACTCCTTACTCGACCGACACTGAAACTACCGAAACTTCACTGACGACGGCCGAACTTTTCGACCAGAATAGAGATTGTTAGGTAAAATATTTATGAGATGTGTCTCACACTGAAGTAATTAGTACCATCAAGTACTTTCTTTCATCGCCTAGTCTTCATCGCCATCTGGCTAGACACATTTAAAACGACTTCTGTCGGTCAGTAAGTGGGCTATGGTGAAAGTTTCTGGAACTGGCTAATTCTGTTAAAGATATATATTTTTGAAAATGGAACTCTTTGGTTGTAGAAAACATTTTATTATACTCTATTATACTATATGTATTTTTCGAGCTCGCACAAAAATGTGAGTTATAACAACAATATGTGACTGAGTGTTTATTTACCGATTACATCCGCGAGTGAAACGAACAGCTGTTGTCCTTGTTGTGAAATGTCCCTATTAAATCAACTGGAGTGATGAAATAGTGTTATTTTGTCTGCAAGATCTTGTACTTCATTCTTCGAAGCTTGTCTTTCTGAAATGAGTGGAGAACACGTTCCCTCGCCAGCCAATTGTCTATTGACGGAAGGGCTCTTAAAACATCTTCTCATTTTGAAACATACGTTATAACTATTAGAGATAATCACTAATTTAGCAAACGTATGGTAAATGTTAATAAGATATATTCATGAAATTAAGGAAAAGAACTCGCCAATCAGATAGGGAGCTAAAAGAATTCCTACCTGGGAAGCCTAAACATGCTATCTAGTAGATAAGGCAGTCGAAATAAACGGGTTCTAATCGCTGACCGTCATCAGTTCATACACGGCTTGTAATTTTCATGTTAACGTTGTCTGGAGGTAGATAGAAACGACTTTTATTGCCATTTCAATGCCAGTAATTATATTTTTAACGATAAAACCGGCCATGCTTACCAGACGTCGAAGCACAAAGTTACAATTCAGCGGGGCAGCCCAATGAGACCACCGTGCGTGCTAACAGACTAAAACGTATAGAAAAATGCAAAATAAATAATCTAAATAGATATAGTCAACTACGTGTAGAAAATATAGGATTGTGTATCCACAACTTTCGGAAACCAAGCCTATTTGCTTCCGCTTCCGACATAAGCGCGACCAACCTCATAGTCCGACGACTCGAGCGAACAACCCGCTAATGGAGTTTTGTCGTGTTATTTTGCACTCGTTTGCTAAATACCGCGTGTCAAATTTAATCAATTTCTGTGGACCTGTTGCGTGCACGCGCTTTGAGATCATTAGGTGTGCGACGGCCTGTTACTATTCCCATTTTTATTGTTCATTGCGGATTGTAAACAGGCGATTTTATCCACTCTCCTTAATTAGTGTGGTAATTTGATGCAATGTTAGTGGAAATATGAATTTTGTTGTTTGTTTATGGTAACATAGTCTTTATGGATTCATATGGAGTCTTTATGGATAGTTAACGAGTTAATTATTTTTTTTAATACGATGGGTTTTTAATGATAAAATAGTTGATTACAAGTTTGATAAAAATATATAATCATTTAATATTAACTGTGCGATTTCATTATAAGGAATTAGCAAATTCAGTTTATCATATTCTTTGATGATATTAGAGAAACATTTGCAAAATTTTTATTTTTATTTTTTTTCCTGTATAAAA
>JAOPUG010000036.1:5552750-5566890 GCA_027564375.1 Micropterix facetella | reverse complement strand
ATACAGTTAATTATATGGGCTAAGATTACTTAGCATATGCTTAGTATTTAATAATCTATCAGTCATTAGAGTTTATCTTTTTCCTTCTCGTTCCAGTAAAAGTGTTACGTGGTTTATGGACGTCGCATAAGAAGCGACGACAGAGTAGGCGATAGTCATCTCGCCGTCCCTGTCGCTCGCCTCGTGAGATATCTGCGAGGCGATAAGCGCGGCAGGGTCAGATGAGATCGCGGAGAGGGCCACGCCCCCACCCGATCGCCCTTTGAGTCCGTGCCGACACAGCCTCCCACAAGAACACCCCCCTCCCTCCCCACTCTCAGTTGCAACTAGCAACTCGTGGTCCCTCAGCGTTTGCGACGGAATCAACAACACTGTTGCTACAACAACAATGTATTAGGTCCTAACCTAAGTAATTGCCGTTATTTTATACCTTTGCCAATTTGAACTTTGATAACCGGTTTGAGTTGGAAATCAAAATAAATTTTAATTCAAATAGGTCAGCCAATTTGTACACGAAAAAGACCTCGACCTAACAAAATGTCACGTAATTCAATTTTTTTATATGTTTTTGGGACCTATGCCAATTATAGAGACCAAGTGCTTCGAAAGCCTCGGTTAGGGCTTGATTTTAGAACCGATAGAGAAAATGTCTAATACGAGATGTCGTCATATCTTTATTATTTTCGTATTCCACTTTCAAATTTCAAATGAAAGGCGATAGAGAATAACATTTTTGTCACGCCAGCATGTTGACAACATTTTCCCTATCGATTCAAAAATCACTCGACTGTGCGTGCGAGCGGCGCAATGCTCAAAAAGTAGTGAAGATAATAGTTTTTTATTTTATTTTGCTCAATATCCCATAAAGTACGAGTCCTACAGGAAAACTTACTTTTTTCTTTTTTTAAGTAGATTACATTTGCTACAAATGAAGCCTAAACAAAAGCAACACAACAAACAAAAAAGAAATTCTTTGGAGATTTGTTGAGCTGAAAATTGATCTGAAAAGTGTCAAACACTCCCAGCTTTCGAAGAGCTGTATCTATAACATTTCAGAACAAATTGTGCTCGGTTTGACTTAAGTTATAGCAAAATTAATATACTTAAGAAAAGAAGACAATATTTTTTTTGCAGGACCAATACTTTAGAAGTTATAGAGCAAAACCCGAAACAAGTGCAAAAAAATAATGCCAAATATGAGTCATAGTACGCATGTTATTCTTCATATCTATTATTCGAGTATTTCTACTGGCAAAATATATATGGTGCATCCTTTTCTATATCTTTCAACTGACTAGAGAATTCATCAAGATTTGTGTGTGAGTCATATTTCTAACATATTCGGGACTATTATAAAGAATAACTTGTGATATCTGATAGACATAGCAATTTGGTACAGTTCGTGGTTTAAAATGAGATCAATAGTCCGAGCTTAAATCCACCAAAACTAAATCAAATTATTTAATATGTAATTACTATTGTGAACTTAATGCTAACAATAAAAATTCACCTGGCGCTTTCCGTATTACCTAGTTAAAGGGTGAACTCAGATTTGTTAATGAGATACTAGCACATACTAAGAAATGTGTCATAATGCCTGCCTCATATTTGGACATTTACCAACGGCAACATTCCTCAATACATTTAGAGACAATGTAATAAATGCCTTTGCCGGAATATTTTCAATGTTTCTGATAGAGGTAATTGCGACAGATAAATTTATCGATTCCTTATTGCGCGAGGGTCACAAGTGAACAGCGATTAGTGATAAGTGCCTGCGTATTGCTAAACTGTGACTCTGGCACATTTAAAAGGTGAGTGAAGTAAAATTATAGGAAGTCGGATAAATACTTTTCCTTATTATTTTGTTTGTTTGGTAGAAAAAGGTTTGTTTTTGCTTGCTTGTCCTTCCAATTTCAAAAGTATAAGTAGTGAAAATGTTCATGGATTTCTGTCTTATACAGGAAGTTGATAAACACCATTGCACTTCCTTTTTTTATCCACAAAGACTGGTGCCTTTTCTATGGAACCACCTTTTCATCTTCTAGACGGCATATTGTAGCATCACGCGGTCGGCATATAGAAGTGACCTTCTGGGTGATCCTAGATTTACGAATGGTAATCTATGATGACCATTGAGTTTGGGGTTGGATGACAGGAATCCGACACCCGCCCTTGGATCTTCATTTAGAGCCTTTGTACCTGACTCTGGGTATACTTTCAAGCCTACAGGTGTTGCAGACAGCTCACACCAGATGCTGTCCACGCAGAATCCACGATGGTTGCGTCCTGCGTATTTATGCCATATCTAACGTATAATTTCTGGTGATTCTCTTTCTTTTGCGTATAATTCTGGGTATGCAAATATTAGGTCCTTACCTATGAAATTGTCGATTCTCAATACTGTCAACTTTGAACTCAAATATCTAGCGTTTGTTTTATAATTCTAAATTCAAATTGGTGTCAAATTAAAGCTAGTGAAGTTCTATTTCGAAATTTGTTATTCGTTTGTTTTCGCGTCATTTGATTTTGCTTTGACATTGTTCTGTTCACGACTATGGAAAAGTTGGAGCAAGGCTTGGAGGTATCTCAAGAGCCTCTGTTGGTACCGTTCTCATGACACTCGTTATTCCACACATACCAGTTTCTGCGCCGTTGACAGTTTTTGGCAGCCGTGCGAAGATCGCTTCTTGGACACCATGTTTTACTAATGCCTCATATGTTAGCATTGGGCTTATTATTGCTGTGTATAGCAATGCAGTATTTCTAGGGGATAGGCCCAACACTTGTTCATCATTCATATGCATTATCAGAACGCATTAATATCCTTTTCACACTTTTTTTTCAAGTATTGTTGAGTGTGCTGTCTATGATAATGCCAAAATATTTTGCTCTTTTCAAGAGTGTTATTGTTTTACCAAAGAGCTTCGACAACTTCAGGTTGATTGGCAGCTTCCTCTTTCCGTGAAGTGGACCTGATCTGTCTTAGATGAATCGACATACAGAGTCTCTTCCTGGGAGCAATTATTTACTTCTGTGAGCGCCGTTTGCATGACATTACAGTTTATGTGTGTGTTCTTCTCTTTTATTATCTAATATAGTTTTATCTTATGCTTAACTTTTTGTGAATAGGCTTCGATTATTGACTCGAATTAGTAAGCTATCGACTAATCGGTCCCATAAAAGAGGTGACTGGGCACTCCTTTTGAACTTCCTTTAACCGTTTTTGTATTCACTCTGATGTCGTCAGTAGTTATTTGTACTGCCCTATCATTTAGCATATTTTTTATTAATTGTAGAACTGAGCTATTTACTTCGTATTTTACTAGAGCTTTTTCGACACTGGTGAACGTTGCTTTATCATACACTCCCTCTTTATCGATAAAGGCCCCTAAAGTAGATATTTTGGTTTTTGGCGAGCTCTACATTTTTATTACTATGTTGTATAATGCAGATTATATCGATTTACCTAGAGGTACGCATGTTGATTATGATGTAGTGGCCTGTTTTTAGGTCTTTGTCTCTAGTATATCGATCACACATCCTCTCCAGGGTTTTCTAATAGAAAGACGACATGCTTTCGTTTCTGTATTTATATGTTTTCCGCTACTTCTCAATCCATGTGTTTTAGATGAGTTTATGTATGTGAAATCGAAGACTATCGCAGTTGTTTGATATTATAAATAAGATAAAACAAACTTACCGCGTGAAGTTTGTAACACTCGACGTTTCGGCGTTGATGCAACCGCCGTTCTCCAGGGTAAAATGTATGTGGTTAGACGGAGTCTATCCTGGACAACGGCAGTTGCAACATCGCCGAAACAGCAGGTGCTACAAACTTCACGGAGTAAATTCGTTTTGCCTAATTTATAAGAGTTTATATTTTTTCTATCCATGCGATCGTTATCAGTATTATAATATGCTCCTTGAAAAGAGAGTCTTCTAATCTATTTCAATTATTTCGTATTTCCTTATTAGGTTCCCTGATTTCAGAGAAAAAATTCGGAAGCAGTTTGCCCAATTTTGCTTTTTCAGTCGTGTTGTCAATCTCGTTGCAGAATTTCTTACAGGGATCTCTCTTTTTATCCCTGATGATTTTCTTGTATGAACGTCTGTGTAAGTCTCGCAGTTGTGTTCGCATTGTGTGTTTATTGCTCTCTTGAATTTTCTTCTTAGCTGCTTTTTCATTATATACAGTTCCCGGCACCAACAAGGTGGGCTACTTCCCGCTTTTACCGTCGACTACGAGTCAAGGGTGGCCGTCTAATACGAGTGAGTTCTCATAAAATAGTATATTCACAGGCTTTCAAAGGTACGACGTAATCTACCTAACTTTTCTTTTAAAATTATGTAATTTTATATATGCACAAGCCATTATTCAATGGTACGATTACCTTAGTATGGGCGTAGGCCTAGTTAGGCGGCTTTGATTTGATATATATACTCGACTGCGGTGCTCTCTATTTTGCTACTGTTTGCAATGTAGCCTGTAATACCTAGTGCTAATGTTCCTTTAATAATATCCATTAATAAATAAATAAAATCTTAGTTCCTTTCTACAATAACTTTGATGATTTGGGCCGCGACGTCGTTAAGGGTTTGTCAGCCCTTTAAGGTATTTCTAAGTCGAAGTCGCTACGGGCGGAGGTCGATATCAGATCTACAGATGCCCGATTAACGAAGGCGGGCTGAAGTGTGTTACTTTTGCCAACCTTCCTCATTAAGGCCTCGATAATTTAACCGCAGGATTATCGCGAGTGGCAGGGGTGGCCATAAAATTAAAGCATGTACCTCTTGTGGAATATTTAATTAGGGTAGTACATAATATTTACTTATTTCATTAATATATGCATTGTAGAGAATGCGAGATATGTTTCGCTGTGCGTTCTTCGACTATATATAATTAATGTAAAAACGTTTTTGAAAATTTATTTGTTTATTAGTGGGGATATTAACATAGGATGCCCTGAACAACGCTGTCCTAGCTGAGAGGTGAGAGATGACAGTATCATTACAAACAAAGATACAATATGTTATAGGGTAGGTAAGGCCTCTACGACTACTTTCTCAACTAATGATTTTTTAAAGAGAATTGACGGGATTGAGCCTGGATACAGCTGAATAATTCTACAATCTGCCATGTACACGAATACATACATAGTCTCCGTCTAGTTCGTAGTCTCGATCTACGGGTCCGGACGATTTTACCATTAATTGTTTTTTTAATTCAAGCTTCATTCATGTAATCACTAAGTGTATACTTCGGCTACACTAACAAACCCCCACCAGCAGATGAGGTGCGACAGCGTATCCGCGTGATCGGCTTTTCTCTTTTATGCACCAACATAGCTTACCATTATGCTAGAAAGAGAAGTATAACAGTTGTTGAGTTTACGAAGGTTGCCAGTTATAAAACTGGCAATGTTAATAATCCACACGACTTTCATAAAACAGAATATATTTATCTCTTTCAAGCACCCACGTACGTCATTATGTTAGAAACAAACGACAAGAAATAAGTTTGTTAATGAATGAGTAATTATGAATGAACATACTAATGATATATTGACCGTTCGTTGTGAATTCTCCTGGTATACCTTTTGTCTCGATCTACAGTACTGTCAGAATTAATGTGAACACGCAATATTTTTTACACTTTTACATGTTTTCGCTGTTATCAACACGTTCAAATATATCAAAAGTATCGGCCATTTTGTTTTATCGTTTGGACATTTAGTGAGTAACTACTTAATGCAAGTTACAGACGTGTTATTGATAGTTTGGCAAGAATTATCGTGTTTTTAAAGTGTTTTACTAACTCTGTATCCAGACTGTTCTAATATTGTTTCCTTCTTATTTTTGAAGATGGATATTTCTCTCAATAAGAGCACAAGGATTGTTACTTTAAGTGAACACACATTAATGACTCAAAGATATATTGCCAAACAGTGTGGCATTAATTTAAGAGCTGTAAACAACATTTTAAAACAAAAAAGGATACTGGGACGATTGAGGGGAATAAAAAATTGAAATATGGAAGGAAGAGGAATGCAACAATAAGTAATGAAGTTTTTTTAAATAAGGAAAAGTAAATTACATCCCAGGAGAACTTGCCAAACTCACGACTCCACCGTACGAAAAATGAAAGAAAAACAATTAAGTAGACCTCAGAAAAAACAAATATTGACCGCTGCCATGATGAAATAAAGATGTATTTGGGCAAAAAATATGTGATCTGGACTGTTGAAGATTGGAGAAAGGTGTTGTTCCGTGATGAAGGCCACGAACTAAAAGCCATATTGATCAAACAGTTAAACATCCGTTGAAGAAGATGTTTTGGGGCTGCTTTTCAAATAAAGACACCGGATGATATCTTGTGCCGGTCGGCGGCATAATGAAAAAGACAGACTTGCTAGATAAAGACTGGAAGTTGAACTAAGAAATGTTGATGTCAATGGTCCAGCAGTATATGATTCGACTCCATGCTACGTGTCGAAAGTCATGATAAAATATTTCAAGGATAAAAAGATTGTATGCCTTGAATGGTCAGAAAGCTCACCTGATTTAAATTCTATCGAAAATCTATGGACTTTTTTATAAGCTAGACTTCGTACAATGGATGGTAGGTACAACAAAAACAAAACTAATTGATGCTGTAATCCAGATATGGTTTCAAGGCCATCAAATATCAGAAAACTGTAAAAAACTTCTTGACACAATGCCAAAACGTATTGAAAACGTTATAAAAGCCAAGAGAGGATATATTAAAAACATGTAAATATTACTGTTTTCTCTTTTTTTTCGTTGCATGTAACCAATAAATGATTTCTTGCAATTAATTCGCACAGTACTGTATTGTACGTAAAACCGAGTTTTACATGCCGGAAAAAAACTCATCCTGTTTATTATATAGGATAAAAACAATATTTTCAGATTTAATTTAGAATTTTCTCTCACTCAATTTAACAAATTTAACATGTTTTTACTGCGAGTATAAAATAAAATATAAACTAGTTAATAAAGGAACAAAATCAATGTTTATGTTTTTTTTTATAATTCAACAAAACCTTGTTAAATTCAGAAAAAATCAATAATAAAAATGCGACAAACAAATATGAAAGTCCGAAATTTCCGCCTGAGGACTTCAACTTTAGTCAATTTCTATAAGTGCCCCCTCCCCTGCCCCTGAAAATGAATTCCTGGATGCGGTACTGGCTTTGTAGCGCAATATCCATTTAAATATTGCCTTTGGAGGTAGTATTTTTATTCGTATACGTTTTCATTTTAGGTTTGAAATCGTTAGTGCACTCATTGAGGAGTTTGAAGGGGTTGGTTGGTCGGAACAGGCGGCTAAATGTCGCCCGAAACGGACGCGCATAAAATGACGGGAAAGCGTCAATAATTTTCACGTTTGCATGGACTATTAATTTCAACGGTGCTTTTTAATAACGCGTCAGCGCTAACAAGGGGAACGTCCGACGTAATAAAATTCAAATAAACGCAACATTATACCCGCGCAATCATAACTCTTAAAAGCCATCACGGAAGTTGCTATAGACGGTGAGCGGACGGCCGACGGAAGGCCGCCTAACCACAGATCAGGGAGAAGTGTCCATTATTAATAAAGATGCAACAATTTGTTATCTACCGTCTCTCGGTTATCCCGGCGATCGACCTAGAAAACCGGTTGTCTGTCTCATATTTTTCATAATTTTGGCACGATCGGTCAAGCTATTTTAAACGCCTGTTATACCTACTGTAAATTAAATAAATCCGTACATCACAAATGTTACATTTTTCTAATACGTTAACAATGGGCTTTTCGTTGATATAAAATAAATTATATTCGGACTTAAACATCTTTTTTCGTTATAAGGACGAAAACATGATTCATCAGAAAATATCCAATGCTTTTAGTCGAATCTATCTACTCAAAAATCTATTTAAAAAATTAAAGTGTATTTTTTCACATATTTTTCTTGTCAGTTGTCACAGGTGTATGGCAAAATATATAAACAACTACTGTATATTTAATTTAATACAAGTATGACGAGATGGGACGAAACAAATGGAAAGGATACGGCATCAATATTACCGGGAAAAACACCGCGCATTTAATGTTTGCTGACGATATAATGAGCACGGTAGATACGATGTAGGAACTGCAGAAAATGCTGAACGACCCTAACGGGACATCCCGAGGAGTAAGTCTCCGGATAAAAATGTATAAACAAAAGGCAAAAACGAATGACTCTTTGATTTGGCACCGGTTGTGGATGAATGCGTCTACCTAGGGTTAACATCCAGCTCGGTAGACTAACTTTCCAAAGTGACTGACAGAATAATATGTCTGTGGTGGGCAGCGTTTGGAAAACTCCTCCGTAACTCCGAATATCTTGATTGTGAAGACATACGGTGCGAAAACTTGGATCTTGATTGTGGGGCTTGACCACAAATTTAAAAACGCTGAGCAAGCCAAGGAAAGAGATATACTCATAATTTCTCGACGGGATATGATCCAGAACGTAATCCGCCCAAGACCCAAATTGGTGGAAATAGCTCAGAACATAGGCAAGCTGAAATGGCAGTGGCCGGTCACATATGCCGATGAACCGACAAGCGCTGGGGACGAAAAGTCCTCGAATGAAGACCGTGCACCGGGAAACCTAGTCTAGAACGCCCTCCAGCCAGATGGTCTGATGACTTGAGAAAAATAGCTGGAAGCGGCTGGATGAGGTAGACCGAGGCTCGGTCAGCATCGCAAGCCTTGGGAGAGGCCTATATCCAGCAGTGGACAAAGGCTTATAATTCAAGGAAATATATTATAGTATGACAGTGAGGATAAAATATATCGGTCGGTTTGAAATGATTTCATCGATTCAATTATGTATGCTTCAAATGGTAATTGTTGGTATTTTAAAGAGAGAATGAGATAGATATTGATTATATTGAGAATATATATGGTATGAATAGACACATATTTTTTTTTCACTTGGAGCGCTGGATAGAAAACAGGCGATTGCTGCTGGTCAATTTAATGTTAAACTTCAAGCCAGTGGTTATATACAAAACAGAGTAGGTACTCTGAAGCTTCAGGTTGACAAGTTGTATTTGGGTACTTTGTTTGAAAATACTCACATCGGGAAATTAATCTGTTATATACGCTAAATAGACTTATTTAAAAAAAACGCACAATATTTCAAAGAGCTTCCTGGGTTGACAATATAATTGTTAATTATTAAGGGGTCTTAATCACAATATTTCACATATTTGTCTTTTAACCATTAAAGAATAATATGAGTAGTAGACTATATTTTTCAGATTTTGTATTGATTATCTACGCTAATAGACTTATTTAACCAAAAAGACACAATATTTCAAAATGTTTCATGGATTGATAATATTATAATTTATTATAAAGGGGTCGTATAGTCGTTGCAAGTATTTAAAAACAATATTTCACATATTTGCCTTTTATTTATCTATTCTTAAAAAAATATATGAAGTGTAGACTCTCAGGTTTTTAATGAGAAAAATTCTCAGGTTTTTAATGAGGAAGATTCTCAGGGTTTATGAGTAAATGAGAGAAAAATAATAGAAAAAATCTGGTCGATAGATACATCACATATTTCTCCAAATGTCGTCTTGGAGAAATTTTCTCTTATTATCGGCTAAAAAATTGCTATTTTTAAGTTGGATTTTCGGGCATACAACTAAGTTAGAGGCAATTATTCTCAAGATTCTAAGACGCTGGTGTTTTCCATGCTAGTATTAATAATAACGGATTACTATGAAGTATTAAATTTTCAGATTACAACATTTTTCATTCAAAACCCGCTGAAAATCCCGAAAAGTAACGCAAGCGTAAGTTGTAGGCAATCTCCTCTAAATTTTAAGTTCAATTTATTTATTTGTCTAAGAACAGTATCAATGGATGATTTTATTGTTTTAAAAGTATTCGCTTTGCAGTTATACGTAGCCTTTCGGTATGGACGCCATCATCCCAGGAACGTATGCCTGCTAATTCTATTTATTTTAAAATATACACTCGTAAATATACTAGTACTTATATATGCATTTTTGTAAACTAAGATAATTTGTTTGTGTATTTTGACCTCGATTGGCTAGCATTGTACCTACTCGTACTTTGTGATTGATGAATCATACGCCAATGTATGCTAAAACTTTTGACGCACAAGTTTCAGCTCGATATTTTAATTTTGACCCCTAAAATTAGCCCCTTTCGGGGTCGTAATGGTCGTCTCAAGTCTTGTAGAGTAGTGGACGCTTAATGGCCAACTCTGTATATCACGGTCGGCCCGACTCACGACTCAATACCTATCCGACAGCCTCCTCGAAGAGAAACGAAACTGGCGAACCCGCTGTGCATGGCGGCTGATCTGGGGGAAGCCCTCGGGCGATCCTGGATGTCTGAGCACTCGTCTGTCTTTATTTAACAACCTTCCTGAAGAGAGATCCCCTGTAGCACGGTAATGCGGTGACATGGTCTGAGCCCAGTGTATCCCGGTAATGCGGCATATGCACTCGGTGAAAACTTCGGATGGAAGGTTGTCTGAGGCACTGGTCGATCTGCTGGTCCTTGCTCAACAACGAATAGCCGGAGGAGCTTGGGATTGCAATGCGACCTAAGGAAGCGTGGGTAGTTAGGTACCTTAAGTTATCTACCCTTAGAAACGATACATTGGCCACCCGATCTTGGGTGGCAAGCCGAGTAATGGGCGACTCGGATCCGCAATAATACCAGTCAGGAATTGCCGCTTACTTAAGGTAGAAGAGCGCGCAAGCGACTTTGAAACCGCGACCAGACGTGAGGTCGGAGAAACCTGACTACATCTAGTAATAAGGACGCGATGAACGCCACACTGGGCTTGCAAATTTCCAGTGCCTCGCGGTATGGAGTTACACTCTTACGGGCCGAGGTGGAGCTTGGTACGTAGATTCGTCTTCGTCTTCAAGTCTGTGTTTCATTCCGGGATGATATAACGAAAAGATCGTTGAAACGCTCCGGGGTGGCCGGGTTCGCCCGTAACAGTTGACTAACTCAACATCCTGGGGAAAATCGCCCGCTGCGCCCTTTAGCGGCAGGAAAAGCGGAAGAAAAATCCCCCTTGCATAAAAGTGCTACATCTATAATTACGTTATCGTTTTCTCGGATTCTTTAAATATATATATACCTGTTTACTAAATTAGTAGCTCGGATAATATCAATTATATCATATTTATGATTTTCTTGGTCAACAACACTAAGTGTAAATACGAGTAGTTTAAAAAAAATTACTTTGTGCCAAAGAAATCATTCCTCTTTCTAGAGTTGGAGGTTAAATTACTATCATCAACCTAATGAAAATTCGAGCACAAATAAAATTTCGTAGCATATTTATATTGTGACGACCCTAGGGTTCCGTGCGACACGCCGCAACAGTAGACATTTGTTTTCGCGATGGCCTCGTTGTTTTCGATTTCAACTACTGTATGGTATGACAACAGTACCACTATTCTGCAAACTGACTAAACTGGTGATGTCACATCCGTGTATCAATTTGTACATTTTTCGCTTAACTGTGGCAGAGCCTACTAAGTTGCTTTTTATTGGCGCCGCCTGATTGTAAAGCCGGCAATTATATTATTCCCTTGTTAACGGCCCACCGCGTCAACCCCGGCCACCACCCCCTATCACAAAGCCCTTTTTGCGTACTCCATAAAGGCCAATTTTAGTATTCCAAAAATAGCTCTAAAACAGAATTATTTGATTCTTTACCCAAAGTGAATGAGGTCGAAGCAGTAAAAAAATAATGCTTAGGTTTATCAACTGCTTCAAGGTTTCAAAACACTGAAGAGGGAGAAAATATAAATATGGAAAATATAAAAGAGTGATTCAATAAGGCTTTAGCCAACCCTCCGTTTATTTGCAAATTACAACGACGCGACAGTCCGAAAATATATATTCTATAAAAGTATGGACCACCTTAAAAGTGTTAACTGTGTGAGGACGTGTACATTTTTAAGTGAGTTTGTTCGAGAATTGTTTCGAGAAATGCGTAATTCCTTTCATAAATCGTGTTACTTTTTTCTGTCTTCGCTATTACTAAGAGAAAATATTCAACTTGAATAATTTAATAAGTTTTTCTGCTATTTACTCAACGGATTCTGTGGGTCTTTTTTTTTGCAGTTTTATTGGTTTTAAATGGTATTGGTTGTAGTGTTATTGCTTTAAATAATACAATTTAATAAACCATGGTATCTACCTTGGTATTTATTATGTGTAGGTATATCTAAATGTAAGATTACTTCATTCGCCAAGCAGGTAGAATTCTAGATATGGGAGCTTGTATCAGGTGTAAGATTTGTATCCAAGAAGAGTGTGTAAGTTTAATAAAAAATCATGAACGCAAATTTTGATATTTCATTTTTCGTTCTATATTAAACCTGTGTGTTGAAATTTAAAAAGGTCCTATTTATTTAGATTGGCTAATTGATGTTTCTACTATTTATTGTGAAAATTCAAAATGGGCGGGTTTAATATCATACAACAATCTCTTACAACCAACCCTACTATGAAGTGTTTGTATGTAAGTATGTGTGCGTGTAACATATGTTCAAGTGTGTGTCTTGTTATTGAATTCGAGCGACATAATTGAAATGCAATTCCAGCCCAGCCGGGAATCTAACCCGGAACCTTACAATGTAATATCAGGCGACCTAACCACTAAGCAACATGTGTTGTAGACAATTTTAATTGATTTTTAAAACAAATAAATAATTGTGGCCCTATTTTATTCATATGATAAAATAAGGTCAGTTTCCTTAGTTTCAGAAATCATTTTATAAATACTAATTGAAAGTAGTATGTATTTCTCCAGTTTTAAATATTTATTGGTTAAGTACTGATCTTACTTATTGGGGCCTAATGGGGCTGTGCAGCTCGGGCCATATGATCATCTTGTTACACCAGTCGGCCCGACTCACGACCCAGCTCCCATCCGACAGCCTCCCCGAAGAGGGACTAGTCCGGTGAAACCCGCTTTGCGGTCGGTTCTGTGGCAGCACTTCAGCCGCCCTGGACGGTTGATGCATTGGTCGGTTTTCCGGCCTTGCTCAACTGATAAATAGCCGGGATAGTCTATTTGCATAATTCTTCTTAAGGCGCGGGGGTAGGGGTCGACTTATCGTCGCCTATCCTTAGAAACGACCCGATGGCCACCCGATCTCGGGTGGCTTTCCGAGTAAAGGATGCCACGGGTCTGCGATATTTCCGAGTGACGGAATGACGCGTTATTACGATAGGTAGAGGTTGCGCAAGCGACTTCGAGGCCGGAACCAAACTGGTGGATGGAGAAATTCGTAAACTTGGTAGTTAGGGAGTGAGGCTGCCCGGTGCCTCGCTATTAAGACGTCAATCTATGACGGGCCGTGGCGTAGTTGGACATGTGACTTAGTTATGTCAACATTTCTTTATGCACATCCCGAGGCGATATAAAGATAAAGTTCGTTGAACCGTCTCGGGGTGGCGGGTGCGCCCGTAGTATTGATTTAAAACTTATCCTGGTTATAACGTTATCAAACCCTTAGAAAAAAACCTAGTTGAAAAAAAAAACAAATTAAGCATTTTTCTAATAAGTACCTACTAAATGTGAAAACCCTTTATATATAAAAAAATATAGGTACAATTAAATATAGGTAGGTAAATTAATATATATATATATACAATTAAAAATATAGGTACGTATCTCAGGTCGTAGGTCCAAATTAAAGTAATCCGCCGTACACACGAGGTTTCTGCAAGAATCCTTACCAAATAATTGAAATAATGAACTTAAATGCAAATGTCGTTTATTCCTGACGTCCTTCTCTCTTCCAGGTTAGCAAACATTGTATTTAATAGCAGGTCCGTACCTACAGTAAAAGATTGGCGGAGATTAATCGTATTGTATTTTGCTGGGACGCTCTAAGAAGGCGATTCAGTAGATCAGTATCAGTAACAGCATCAATTTATTCATTCGGAATATATAATAAAACATGTTTTAATAACCACTTAAAGCTGATACTCGTAATATATTAGAATTCGCCAGTTGTTGATATAAATAATAAAAATAATATGAATGAAACAGATATTTAATTT